>CAJNDV010019247.1:3489-15497 GCA_905221635.1 Symbiodinium sp. CCMP2456 | reverse complement strand
CCTATTCTAATTATTATTATTATTAATATTACTATTATTATTACTATTATTAGTATTGTTAAGGCCCCTACTTTATCTAGCCTTGGGTCTGGGGCAGCAGAACAAAACGTCTCACAACCAGAGATGTCAGAAATACGGACGAAGCGACAGAGTTTTCCGTGTCAACCAAGAGGATGCGGCCACTTCGACACGCAATGGCTTTCTGGCTTTGCCTAAGACCTCTGCTCTCTGCCAGGATTGCAAGAGTGTACAATGCAAAAAATGTAATTAAGATGATATGCTGTGATGCGAATAAAAATAAAAATGACCATGAGCACAAAAAGGACAAATCATACAAGTATTAACAATCAAACAAGCATATGTATGGACAAATGAATATACAAATATATCATTAATGAGATATAAACCAATGAACCGCTAGTTACATGCATACATAGAAAACACATAAAATACGCATATACATATCTGTGGTTCGGAGCTGTGGGCCTCTAAGCACTACGACTTCTCGAGTCTGTTGGGCTTTGGGTTGCGGTTTAGGGTTTAGAGCTTAGGGTTTAGGGTTCAGGGTTAGGGTTTTAGGGTTTACAGCTTAGGGTTTAGGATTGAGGGTCGATCCCCGAAGCCACCTGAATGGAGCCCCCCAGCCTAAAGACCCGCCTGTGGCAGGGAACAACTAGATGCGACTAGATGGCTCGCACCTGTTGCTAAAGCTGCCACGAAAGATCACTCATCAAGGGGTGGTAGTACATGAGGTAATCCAGCCGGGCCAGAAAACTGTCGAACCACTACGTACTGTTGCAGTCTAACCCCCAAACCTAAGGCGAACCCAATCAGCAACAGCAATGGGGCGGAAATAAAATCTCCGCGCCAAAAGTACCCTGATCGCAAATGAGCTCGTCTACATGCACTGCGTGTATACTACTGGTACCACATACTACGCAGTTCTACGCCAACCCCGCTGGTCCATCATTGCAGCCGCCCCTCAAGCTTCACGGCAACATAAACTCTAGACACCGAGGCTTGAAATTTAAACCTTCAACGCCCAATCTCTAAACCCCAACAAGAAACCCTGACGGTACCGTACCCATACAGGACCCTAATAGCCCCAAACCCTAAACGAAGTATACCCCCTAAATACCCAGCACCCTGTATGTTGTAATCCAAAGCCATGGCCTTTCCACCACAGGTTGATGAAGAAGAAAGATGAGGCACATTTCAGCACCAACCACCTGGCGTTCAGGGTTTGAGCTTTACGCGTCTACAGGGGTTTAGGGTGTAGGTTTAGGGTTTAGGGTTGAGGGTCTGGCGTTGGGGATGCGCATGGACTCCAGGGTTCATGCCCTGTACAACTTAAGAAAGGGCCTTAATAATATCAATCAACTATAACGGAATTACAGTGTACTTTACAGAAGGACAAAAAGTGGACATTCTGACTGCCCTGTAAGGTCGGGTTTGGGGTGTCGTTCCGCCCTCTCGGGACGATGTTGTGATCTAGACCGTAGTGGCAATAAGCACTGAACCCTGAGCCCTAAACCCGATTAGTTAGCCCTAAGCCCTAAACCCTTAAATCCAGCTCCAGTGGCTTACGCGATGCAGGAGGGCCGAACCAGCACAGATCGCGCTCTCTGCGGTACAGCAGCATAAAAGCGACCTTCGAGGCGGTCATGCGTCATGTCAGTTTCATGATTGAGGTTCCTAAGTGGTATTGAGAGTCGTTAAGCAAGGCCTACAAGCCTTACGATATGTATAAACTTTGTTATGTACACAAACACATGCATCTTTCAGGCTTCAGCAGCTAGGATGTGAGATTAAGGCTTCAGGCTTTTAGGCGCAAGGTATAGGCTTCAAGTGTGAACCTTGATTTTCCCAATGCTCCGCGCCCATCGCTGTGGACATTTCGTGGGCCTGTTTCTTCTCACAGAAAGTCCTAAACCCTAAACTTTCACAAACTCATGCTAGTTCGTGCCGTTTGCTAGACACGCCACCGCAAGCTCACACATAGTGCAAGATAGGCCCTAAACCCTAAACGCCCAAACCAGGAACCCTAAACCCCTAAACCGTGAAAGGACAGAGGGCTGGAGGTCGAGGGTCAGTCTGTTGTCTTAATAAGTAGAAGCAGATCCCAGATGTCAGGAACTTGGATTAGCTTCGTGACGGGCGTGCTACAGTTTAGCGTCATGTCATGTCGGGCTGGAGGATGCTAAACCCTAAACCCCCAAACATCCCCTAAACCCGTTTATGGTTTAGGGCTTCGGGAACCCCCAAACATCCCCTAAACCCATAAAACCCTGAATCCTAAATCAAGCGTGGGTTTCGGGTGTAAGGCGTGGAGGGTCACCTAGACCCTGAATCCTAAACTCAGGCCAGAAGGTGTTTAGGGTTCCAGGGTTTAGGGTTTCAGGGTTTAGGGTTTAGAGTTTACCTGGGCTGGAAGGTGTACTAAACTCGAAACTTTTGCTTGAGGGCTTGGCAAGTTCAACAAGTTCGGACCGCCAGGGAAGAATAACATAGAGACTGTAAGGGAATACTAGCATAAATTACTCCGACCCCTCATATTACTTTCACAAAGTATTGTGAATGTTGTGAGAGTCCCCAAACCCTACACCCTAAACCCTAAACCCCAAAACCCTAAACCCTAAAACCCTAAACCCTAAACCCTAAACCCTAAAACCCTAAACCCCCAAAACCCAAAACCTTAAACCCTAAACCCTAAAACCCTAAACCCTAAACCCTAAACCCTAAAACCCTAAACACGGCCCTAATAACTCCAAACCCCTAAAACTCTAAACCCCAAACCCTAAAACCCTAAAACCCTAAAACCCTAAAACCCGAAAACCCGAAAACCCTAAACCCCCAAACCCAAACCCCTAAAGACTAAAACCCTAAACCCGAAAACCCTAAAACCCTAAAACCCGAAAACCCTAAACCCCCAAACCCAAACCCCTTAAGACTAAAACCCTAAACCCGAAAACCCCCAAACCCAAAAACCCTAAACCCTAAAACCCCAAAACCCTAAACACTAAAACCCGAAAACCCGCAAAACCCGAAGCCCACTTCGGGAGAGAGAGAAAGCAGGCTCGGGGTTTCCCCCCCCCAGGATTAATGGCACCGAAAAATCCACAACCCTACGATCATACGCGCGCCCTAAACCCTGCTAACCCAACAGTAAACCTAAACCCTAAACCCCATACACACATTGAGCCCTGAACCCTTCGAACCCCACAGTTTAGAAACCGAAGCCCAAAAAACTCATCCTACAATGTAGGGGCCTTAATGATTAGAATAGTGTTTTGGGTTCCTTTAAGGGTTCCTGTAAAGAGGTTACTATAAGGGATACTATAAGGGTCTAGGGGGCCTTAATAATTAGAATAGGGTTTCGGGGCCCATGATACTATCATCATAATAAGGAACCCCCCCAAAAAAAAGTGGTATTGGTAATGATTTAGGCCCCTAGATATAGTCTCTTGACATCTAACAGACTTCGCTTGCGGCAAGCTGCCGCAACTACCCAGCTCACGAGGAATCGGAACTCCTCGGTACGTCTTCTCAGTGTAGGGTTTGGTATGTCTTCTCGGTGTAGGGTTTGGCGTAAAATCAGACTTTGAACTTTTCCAGGAGGCAAGAGCTTAGGGTTTAAGTTGGCGCCAGGGCTCAAACTTCAAAACCTTGCGTGTAAGGTTGGGGCGTAAGGCTTACCTTTGGCGTGCAGGGCTTTCGGATTCACAGTGTAAGCCCGGGTTGAAGGGGGAACAGTTCAGGACTTCGAGGCTCGAGCTCAGGCTTAGGGTTTAGGGTTTAGGGTTTCAGGGTTTGGGGCCTCAGGAATTGTGGTCAACTGTCGTCCAGAACCTTCGATGCTTAGGGCTATGTCGGGTTTAGGGCTATGTTGAGGGCTGGTTTCGGGCATAGGGTTGAGGGTTCAGGGCACAGGGTCCAGGGGTTGTACAGCCCGGAAAATTTAACGGGACCACGAAGACAGGGTGTCGCACAAGTGCGGTAGTGGAATTTGGGCCACTGACATTCCCTCATGATCAAAGCCACACTGCTCTCTGTCACTCTCTCTGTCTCCTTGTATGTCTCTCTCTGTGACTCTCTCTCACACACACACTCACTCGCTCACGCACGCACGCACGCACTCTCACTATCTATCTATCTATCTGTCTGTCTGTCTATCTATCTATCTATCCTTCTATCTCCCTATCTATCCGTCTGTCAACGTATCTAGCTGTCTCTTTTTCTGTCTCACTCTTTCTCTCTCTCTCTCTGTGTTATATTATATTTTGATAAATATATTTTTTAGAGAGAGAGAGAGAGAAGGAGAGAAGAGCATACCCGACATCCTATTATTGACTTTGAGCTACTTCATCTAGATCCCAATCGTTTCGAACATGAGCGAAGCTCCCCAAAATCTGCTCCAAGGCCTCTGTAAGATCTGGCTTACGCTGGTTTAGGCTATGCGGGAGCGAAGACATGGTTTTGGGTTTAGGGGTTGAGGGGTTCAGGGTTTAGGGGTTTAGGGTTTAGGATTCAGGGTTTAGGGGTTTAGGGGTTAGGGCTTAGTAATTAGCGGTTTAGGCTGTACGGGATCGAATATATGATGTTTACCTCAAGCACTGAAACACTGCGACGCCGCGCCCCGAAGTCCCCAAGATCTCCATGCTCGTGGTCAGCGATGTCAACATCTCTTGGATATGACAGTTTAGGGCTTATAGGGTTTAGGGTTTTGGGGGGTCAGGGGTTTAGGATGCTTGATTCATGCCAAACCCTAAACCCTAAACCCCTAAACCCTGAACCCTAAACCCTAAACCCTAAAATGAAACCAAACCATGACAACGAAATGTCTGACTGCTTTCCAGGAGGCCGTCGCAAGCAAAACTGGCATCGGGTCCTGATTGACCCTAGCTTGAAGCGTATATCGTGGTGGTGTGCTTCCTTCGCTGCCGTCACTACTTGGAGGATCATGGGACTGAGTAACTAGGGTTATAATTAAGGTAACTATCATTATAACTCCAGTTCGTGTACTTATAACCGTACTTACTAAGTCCCATGATCCTCCAAGTCGTCATGGTAATACGTAGTAATGTTGGTAGGAAGCTGGACCGATGCATGGATAGGCAGATAGATAGACTCGAAAAGCCGACAAAGTGGTACATAGACAAACGGATGAGCAGACTTGGCATTAAATGGACATCTGGACAGGGAACACAAATTGGTCAGGTCTGGGTACATGCGTGTGTGTGTGTGTGTGCGCAGATGTCTGCAGACATATGCATATATGCAAGCACATGTAGGCATGTGTATGTATGCGTACATATGTGCGAATGTCAAGATACATGTACGCATATGAATGAATACGAATGTATACGAGCGCATGTATATGTGTATGTATACTGATATGTGTATGTTCATGTATACATATCTGTGTGTGCGTACATGTGAGTGTATGCATGCGTGCATGCATGAGCTCACTGATTAAATAAAGCTCACTTCACGATCGATCCGCATGCACGCCAAGGCTTACTAACCCTAGACCAGTAAAACTCTCCACCCGGTAAATCATTGATCTCGGCAGCCTTGTAACAGACTCTCAGACCCTGTGAAACCTAAACTCCATAAAACAACAAAAACCATTCATGCCCCATGCCTTCTTGACCACCAGCGCGACCAAGGCGAAAACACATGCCGCTCCGACGACCAAGAGTGTGCCCTTGCACTGCAGGGTTTACGGAAGTTTAGGGGCCTTAACACATTACTATACCTTAAATATAAAAGGAAACCCCAAAATAGTATTGGTAATTATTTAGGCCCCTATAGTAGATCTAGAGGTCAGGGTTGAAGATGGTGGGCTGACGGTTGAAGCGTTTGGTGTTGGGCTTGCGGCTTCAGGGTTGGCCTTGCGGCTCTAGGGTTATGATTTAGGGTTTAGGGTTTAGGGGTTTAGGGTTTAGGGTTTTAGGGTTTAGGATTTCAGTCTGAACTTTCAACATAACACAAACTAGGTTCCTATCAGGGTACCCTTTTTCTGTTATTCAGTTTTAACAAGGGAGCCATACAACCAAAAAGGACAAAAGGATACTACGCAGGAACCTTAATAAAAGCCGACAGCAGGGGCTGTTTTGCTTTACACGGAAATTGCTTGGGGCGTCATGTCACTATAAAAGCCAGTGAGCGCATCCTCACCCTGGAACCCAACCTAAGTCCCACCGTCCTAAACCCGAAACCCTGAGCCCAAGACCCTGTATCCTGAACCCTAACCCCCTGAAACCTATACTTTAAACCCCTAAACCTACTAAACCCCTAAACCCTTAAACCCTAAACCCATTAATTAAACCCCTAAACCCTAAACCCGCTGAACCCGTAAACCCTACACCCTCCAAGCCCTCTTAGACCGCGGGGAGCAGCCTCGACCTGCTTCGGCTGGTCGTGTGGGCCGGACATGTGTACTTCAAGGAGCGCTGTTGAGCTTCAGAACTTACCCTAAACCCTAAACCCTCAACCAAGAACTCACGTTTTATGGCCCTAAGACCCATACAGATTTTTTGGGCGATTCTGAGCCCTGTAGGTAGGGTTCTGACTCTTAGTTTGGGCTTGAGGGTCCAGGGCGTAGGTTCTAGAGGCTGGGGTATAGGGATGGCCAGGTTAAAGTCTACATAGCAGGGTCTTAAGCCGTCTCATGTACGCTTCAAGTGACTGCGTTTCGATTAGGGTAGTGTCGAAATAGCAGGATACCCTGAACCCTAAACCCTGACACACTGAACCCTAAACCCATCATCGTATTGTCGCGGGGCTTAGGCTCGACGCTTGAGGTGTCGGGACTTTGATCCGTGGGTCTGGTTTAGCGTATAGGGTTTAAGGTTTAGGAATCACGAAGTGTCACTTCCAGCTTCTAGGCACCTACAGAGCGCACATGATCTCGAAAACGTGGTGAAGAAGCTGGAGCAAGTCTTGCGGACGGACCAAGATGCAAGTATTCAGACGGACGTAAACCCTAAAAGACGCATTACCTTAACCCTAAATCCTACACCGTACACCACAATACGCCCAACACTCTACTCC
Organism: Symbiodinium sp. CCMP2456; assembly: GCA_905221635.1. NCBI lineage: Eukaryota > Dinophyceae > Suessiales > Symbiodiniaceae > Symbiodinium > Symbiodinium sp. CCMP2456. The sequence goes on along the minus strand of CAJNDV010019247.1, from coordinate 8,441 downwards.
AGAAACACTGTGCACAAAAACATAAAGCCCTACATGCAAGCAAATTGAACTTCACGTGCCAAGACAAGAGGTGTAGCCTGTCCTCACCTTGTTCTTTTGAAAGCAGAGTAAAATGACACTTTAAGCGATGGAGGAAACCCACACAACAAACACATAAAAGGATCCAGAACATTGACTAAGATATAACCTGTCTTTCTCATGCTCACACCCTCTCTCCAGCAGGTCTTTCGATGTACACGTATTCTGTATGCATGTAAGCCTGTCTGTGTAGGTACGACTGATGCACGACAGAGGGATCGGTCTCTACGGAGACATGTACGCACAGATATCTATGATTGCAGGCGGCATGCATGTAGCATACTGCCAGACAGACGGGCAGACAAACAAACCGACCCACCGATGTCCCATCACTTCCATGTCGTACCCAACATCCACCCGTCTCTACCAGGCATATCTTGCTACACTCATCCAAACGAGGCCATACAATATCTCGTCACGACACACATGCACACTTGTATCTGCAAGTGCATATGTGCACATGTGCAAAAACGCACAGGGGAAGTATATGTGCATGACAAGCAATGAAACACATGCATAACCACCACACGTGCCTGCCAGTGTCACTTCCGTGCCTTCTATTGCATAGCAGTAGCATCAACAATCACACAAGCTGCCACACCCATTGTCCCGTCCGTTTCAGTATTATCGCAACCAGCGATACCTACAGTCTTACATCGCGACGGTAAACTACACTCCACCAGATTAGAGTTTAGGGTTTGGGGACTTGGGGTTTAGACTTCCGGGTTCAGGGTCAGCGACCAGGGTTTAGGGTTTAGGGTTTGGGTTTAGGGTTTGGACACATCAGCGATCGAACAAACAGGAAACAGACATTCCTGCCTGCACCAACCCACGCATGCGGGAGGTACAAGGTTCAGCAATCAATGCACAGCAACGTTCCTAGGCTCCGAAAATGTCGGCTGCAACGCGAAGACTAAGTGTAGTTCCGGATACTGGGATCTACGGCAACTGCTTGAAGGCTGGAAGCTTGCCTTTGTATCCGAGTGCGGCATGGCAGACGAGGCTTTTCTGTAGAACTGTAGAACCTGTCTATATTTACAAACGCGCCGCTGCTACTGTGCGGTGATGCTTCGCTCAGCGTGCCAGTGTTTCTGTCGGATTTGTCTGGCACTTCATGGTGCACAGCCCCGAAACCTACGCGAGCAGCCTAACTACGTGGCAATCGAACCCGGTAAACGTTGAGAGTTGGAAGAGCGATCAGTCGCGGGCAGCATCAACACCAACAAGGGTTCATATGGCGCAGTAGCAATAGCAGCAATGGCGATGGTAATGCTGGCGGTATCAACTGGTGCAACCAGAACTAGCACCAGTAGTAGTCGTCGTCGTCGTCGTAATCGTAGTAGTACTAGTAGTACTAGTAGTAGTCAGCAGCATCTTGAACACCAAACCCTAAAGCGTTTACGGCTTACCGAACCCTCACAGAACCCGAATGGACCACAACCTTGCAGAGACTCTGCGACGGTTCTAAATGGGTTGTATAGGGGTGTTGGCACCCCCGCACTGGTCATTTCTTGGCCCGTGTCGCCCGACGGGGCGAACAGACCGAAAATCTCCGATCTTGGGGCCATTCCGAAAGCTCTTGAGCGCATCTCATGACAGCATGACACCCCGCATAGTCTGCAACGCATGTAGTTTAGCTTGTCTTTTCTTTAGCGCATAGTCGGAAGGCTTTACGAGGATGCTTTGAGGCTGTACAACAGTTAATCAGGGCTTTACCAGGACGTGCTGAAGAGGTTAAACGGCATTGAAGCATCCCGGGTTCCTACTTGAGGTTCACTATGAGAGGACAGGGAACCCACAGGGACAAATGTCATGTAGTTTCTGGATGCTTCGGACCCCGGCATAGCGGAAGTTCAAACCCGAAGCTCGGAACCATCCAGCAGAGGTTTAGGATTTAGGGGTTTAGGGTTTATAGGGTTTAGGGTTTGGGGCAGAGCTTTCGGCATGGACAGAGCAGGCTCACGCCGCCTCGAGCCCGGGATGCGGATGGAACCGGCACAGAACGAACTGCCTTCAACCCTCAATGCGTATCAAAGCCCCGCATTCCAACACATGCCCTTGAATTGGGTGTGTACGTACCTAATCGAAAACACGGCTAACCACGGTGATCAGATGTAATCGTCGATTTTACTGTTGCGAACCATGATCTTAAAAACTCACACATGATGACAACGATCGTATACACATGTGCAAGCCAAGCAACTTACATGCGTGCTTGGCTTCGTCTTGGCAGTGCCCGGCGTATTGGACCGGTGGGCAATACTTGCGGAGTGGGCCTTGATTTGGAAGTGCAGCGGTTTTCAGGAGTTCCATTTCCCTAAACCCCAAAACCCTAAACCCTAAAACCCTAAAACCCTAAAACCCTAAAGCCCTACAAGCCTAAACGATATGCTGGCCGAAACAGTGTCTTTAGGTCTTTCATATCTGGAAGGGCCGCCCATTCAGTTGGGAAATGCGGTTTGTGACTTACAATGCCGGGCTTGGTCCAGAACAAGCGCTGGGGGATTCGTGCGAAAGGCTTGTGTTTCGGGCCACTAATACACCTCAAACCCTAACCCTTACAATCTAGGAGTTAGGATTAAGGGGACCCTTGGGGATATAGAGCCTCTCAATAAGGTCCCGTCTTACGAGACCCAGAAGTAGGGCTCAGAAGGGTCCCTAAACCCTAAACCCTAAACCCTAAACCCTAGGGCTAAGAAGGGTCCCCTTCGAGGGGCCTCCCTAATACTACCTAGGAGACCCTAAACCCTAAACCCTAAACCCTAAACCCTAAACCCGAAACCCTAAACCCTAAACCCTGAACCCTAAACTGTCTTTGAGTTCGTCCCCAGCCGTCGCTCACAAGACGCTCAGCCCCGAATCACGATGTGTCCTGCACCAAGGCAGGGACACTGGACTCGCTTTAATTTGTGGTTTAGGAGTTTGGGAGTTTAGGGTTTTACGCTTCGGGTCTTCGGGTCTAGGGTTTTTGGTTTAGGGTTTCGGGGCTTAGGGCTTCGGGGTTTAGATGATCTGGGTTGACGAAGCCTTCCAGTCGAAAGTCAAGCAACCGACAACTGCCTGTAAAGCCCTAACCCGAACCAGAAACCCTAAAGGACAGGAAACAAACAAGGCCAAAGGGGGGGGGGGAGTAATGTAGGGGCCTTAATAATTAGAATAGGGTTTTTGGGTAGATAGCACTATAATTATAACAAGGAACCCCAAAATTGTACAGGTAATTATTTCAGTCCCTATAATAACCATCAACCCGTCTCTGCTTCACTTGGCCTTATCTGTCTGCGGAAAGTCACTTTGCAAGACTATGCTTTCGCCACTGCACGTTTGTTACCCTAGACCACACACCCTAAACTCTAGACAGTGCTTGTTGCTTAGCTGTTCCTCTTTGACCTGACTGCTTGTAGTTTCTGCCTTGGTCACTTTATCTTTGAGTTCAAGGCTACAGGTTTAGGCGTTAGTGCTTTGGGGATAGGGCTTTCAGGTGTTCCGCACCCTGACAGGCTAGACCAGACATATCCTACCAAACCGGCCCCTCGCCAGGCAAGCATCGAAAATCTAAAACCTTCACACATCCGTCAGCAACACTGAGGCACACAAAATGCAGGTTTAGGGTTTAGGGTTTAGGGCTGTCGCTATAACGATACTGGCCAAGACTCCCTACACACCTCAACAGCATCCCGAAACAACAAAACCCCATCCTTGCAGTCCCCCCGCCCTCCCGAAACCCTAAACCCTAAACCCTAAACCCTAAACCCTAAACCCTAAACCCTAAACCCCTAAACCCTGTCCGGGTAGGCCGCGGACAGGGCGTCACTCGTCGCCAGCCCAGGCAGAGGCGAGGCTGGGCCCATTAGGCTCTTGCCTCTTGCCTCGTCGAATCCTTGCAAAGACGCCACGGTTTAGGGTTTAGGGTTTAGGGTTTAGGATTTACAGGGGCCTCAATAATCAGAACAGGGTTCTGGGGTATGACATATTATTGTCGTTGAGAGGAGGTTTGGGCCATACGCTCCAGGGGATTTGGGCATCGAGGATAACTGTGTGTGTTTGTAGATGTAGCCAAAAAATCATCCAACATGAAGGCAAAAGGAAGGCAAGCATGCACACACGCACACACGCATCCATCCATCCATCCAGCCAGCCAGCCAGCCAGCCAACCAGCCATCCATCCATCCCTACATCCATCCAACCGCCCATCCATCCAGCCGGCCATGCATCCATGCATGCAGCCGTCCATAAATACATGCAGGCATACATACCTACATGCATACGTCCATGCATGCCCACGCAGATGCCTATGCACCGTCAGTACAACCATGTGTACACACATGTCTATATATATATATATATGTGTGTGTGTGTACATACGCCCACTCACAGATGATCTGCTATGGTGTAATGTAATGTTACACTCTTTGCTAAGTGTCATGCTCCAATAGCACAGTAGTGAAATAACAATACTGTAATATTGCAGTATGCATTTGTATTGTAGTATGATAATGTTGCAATATTACAGCACTTTAATACTATTACAACATTTGAACATTACAGCCGTAAAATATGCATCATGTTGATACCTTCACCCGAAACCGAGACTTATCGTTTCGTGAAGTCATCAGGTTTTGGCTGCAGGCATGACCTAACGATTTGTGAGCTATGATTGGCGACAGAAAGCGCATGCCAACCAAAACGGTGTAGGGTTTAACAATGCGCAATCGCGCGACTCCAACTTGATGAGTAGCAACCCAGGGCGAGACCCTGAAACCTGGAGCCACCAACGCTGGACAGACAGAAGTGCAGTCATAGGGTCCAGGACATAGGGTGTTGGGTCCGTCTGGGACAGCCCTTACCCCGAAACCCCAAAACCGTCAACCCTAAAC
>CAJNDV010019236.1:25007-62581 GCA_905221635.1 Symbiodinium sp. CCMP2456 | reverse complement strand
TATAAGTAGCTATAAGTATAGCTACCCTACCCCTAAGTCCATGATCCTTTAAGTAGGAGATAGGATCAGGCCCCTCTCAATAAAGTCTCTTTTAAGCGAGCCATAAGTAGGGTTCCGAAGGGTCCTCTTTTAAGGGGTCCCCCGAATACTACCTAGGATTATGGGGATGGAAAACAATTCTGCAAGTTCTGTGGCCAATCAACTGCAGCACAAAGATCTAAAACCCTATACAAAACCTGCACGAACACGTGCTCAAAGATTGGAGTCTAAGATAAGGCAGATAAAGGGCCTCAATACTGAGAAATGGGGTAGCTGCATAAGGACAAGCCATGGGTAGCACCAGTAGTACTGGTACCCAACTCTTCCGACCTCTATATTCGGGCTATAGCATGGATTCCTTTCGAGCTCCTCGCTGTGTAAGGTGGAACAAGGTTCAACCTTGAAGATGATAATGACTTCTTGTAGCCAAAATCCACAAAGCCGAAACCCTAAACCACAACTTTAAAGGTCGGGTGTTGGAGAACAAAGGAACCCCAACGCGCTAAATCTGATGAGACACATACTTCCCGAATAAGCCAGGGAAATAAAAATGTTAAACTTTCAGGTTACTACTAAATTATAACAATTCGAACCCAAAAAGTATAAAGGTTGGGTATTGGGGAAGTAATTAAGGACAGATGAGACCCTTAAGGCAAGCGCCTGGTCAAGCTTGGACATGCCGAATCGCTTGAGGTCTGGATAGAAGGTCACCTTCGTGAAGTCCTGAAGTCAGGGTTGTTTTTTAGCTCCTTCTTCCGGCTGCATGATCCATCCGAAAGGCCTAAGAGACCAGGAGATCATGACTTCAGGGTTTAGGATTTAGAGGTTTAGGGTTTTAGGGTTTAGGGTTTACCTAGACCAGACTGACACAGGTACCTGAAACACAGACATACGCAAATGTTCGATCATTTCCTTTTCTCAAAGGTACACTGTCCAGTCTCAGTAGAGCATAGCCCACCCCACCCTCCCCTGCCGAGAAAAAAAGTTGCCTCAACGCTGAACCGAACTACCTCGCAGACCTGAAATAGATACCACGATATAGTTTAAGAAGAAGTCTTCAAAGCTCATTTTTGAGAAACCCTAAACCCTAAACCCTGTTTAAGATCAGCTGTAGAAGATACACAAGGCTCAGGACCTTGATTGAGGCTTTCAGGCGTCGGGTGCTCAGTGGGTCTCTGAACATCGAGTCGAGGATCAGGGTTTAGGCTTGGGGAGTTTAGGGTTTAGGGGTTTAGGGGTCTAGGGTTTGGGTTTTAAGTCTAGGGTTTAGGGGTTTGGGGGCTTAGGATTTGAGGGTTTAGGGGTTTCGGTTTTACGTTTCAGGGTTTCGGGCTTCTGGGTTTGAGTGCCTAGGGTTACGATGCAGGCCTTGGAGCTTGCAAGCCTACCCGGTTTGGAGGGACGCCCCAAGCCAAGCTGAGGAACTCTCAACAAGACGTCGGATGGAGACTTAAACCCTAAACCCTAAATCATAAACCCTAAACCCTAAATCCTAAACCCTAAACCGTAGATTAAGCCCACTCCCTAAGGGTCCAAATGCCCATTATTTGAGGCCTTTGGGGCCTTTTTGTGTACCTGAAACCATAAATAAGGACTATTGTGACCCTTAGGTTTAGGGTTTTGCGATATGAGGGCTTTAGAAACATAAACGGAGTAGATCTCTGGGATCCCCTTTATGATCAGGCTGGTCAGGTTTCTTTTGTTGATATGGTTCAACCTTACGCTCAAACCCAACACCAAAAGAGCAAACGACTTCTACCGGGGGCCAAGAAATGCGGAGGCTCCCTAAACCCTAAACCCCTAAACCGTGGTTTACGGTTCGGGAGTTTCTGGCAGAAGGCTCGACCCTTGCAGCCCTATCCTTGAGGGTCCGTGTACCCAAATAGTATATACTGTGGCCCCAAGGTACCTGTACCCTAAGCATCAAAAGAGCCCAAAAGCCTCATATCATAGGGTCTTTGGGCCCAAAAGCCTTAAACCATGAGTCCTTTGAGGGTAAGGGATATAGAGACTACTTTTGGGCCCAAGTATCTACTATTTGGGTACACGGACCCTTGGGGCATCTTGCGCCTTCCCGGAGTACTTGGTGATGGAGGCTTTTCCTTTCTCCTCGATGCGAAAAGACGGTGGGCTTTAGGCTTCGGCTCGAGAGGTTTCGAGGTGTAGTATAGGGGGCCTCAATAATTAGAATAGGGTTTGGGGGTCCTTCAAAGTATAATTATAATTGTAATAAGAAGCCCCCAGAATAATCTAGGCAAGTGTTTAGGCCCCTATAGTATGGCTTTCGGGGTTTGTAAACGGAACATGCGAGACACCAGGGGTAGCATCAAGACGTCTGTCACCCTGTTCAACGTTCTCCGCTTTCAGACAACTGCAGCAATGACCACAAGTGAACTTTCTCGTTGTTCAGGTGGGCATGTAAAGCTCAAGTACAGCCAATCGCCACAATCAAAATGCTAACTCTCAGCCCCTTCTGACCTTGACACCGTCCAAATACCTCCATCTTGCACCGTAGAATGCCTGGAAGTGCTGAAATCCTTTCGCAGACAGTCAGTGGGGATGATTCCTGCGGGTTTTGGCGGCACTAAACCTCGACCAAAGCCGAACGTGTGGGCTCAGCATGGCCCTTGTTTGCAGGGATGCTGGCATGCTCATTCAGAAAGCTTTCTCTTTGAAAGTTGGAATTTCGTATCTTAGAGGTTGCCGCCTTGGATAGCAGGTACAGCTGGCTGCTGCGCACGAACTGGCCTGCATGTTCTTCTCCCATGTCTGGACATACTTCTGCCCTCGCTTACCGTCGCCACATTCGATGACCTGGCGAAAAGCATCTGGAAGATTTTACACATATACACAAAGATGCACAGGATGAGAGACGGAGAGTGACAGAGAGAGAGAGAGAGACAGAGCGAGAGAGACAGTGCCAAGGGAACCTTTTCTTCTAGGACCACAGATCGGGTAGGAGAGACGTGTCCAGAAACATGCAAGACCTTTATCCAATCCCTGGCTGCCTCATTTCAGGGATGGCCTGAACCCTGAACCCTATAAGCCATAAGCCTCCCAGCCTAAAACCTAAACCCGCAAGACTCAAGTTTTAATCAGATCCTTACCAGCAAGTGTAGAGTCCTGGTCCTGAACCCCTAAAACCCTCAAACCCTAAACCCCAGATCTAACCCCCTCCCTCAACCCCGGCCCTAAACCAACTCGCCAGGGGAACAAACTTTGTCGAGAAGATGTTGGTCAGCTTTGCACCGTAGCCGTTCCGTCCGCCAGTCACCTCCAGGCAACCAATAAGGGTCCATGTACCTATAGTGATCTGGCAGTGTGTGTGTATATATATATATATAGTAAAGCCCCTCCATGAACTACCGGCCCTCGTTTTGTATCGTAAATACCGTTTCAAACCAGCTTTTCCGGCAGGTCCGGATGCTGTATCTCTGTATCTCTCAAAGATTGCCAAAACCAAACCCACATTTCAAGAGAACGCGCCAGGCAACTCGTTCAGCTTCGACGTGAGCAAGCACTCAACAGAAACACTGTACTCTTCCAACCAAAGACCAACCGCCGAGCAACTCGTTTAGGTTCGAGGTGAGCACGCGCTTAATGGCAACATTGTACTCTTCCAATCAAAAACCGGCTTTTTCCTCGAGAAGACCCAAAAAAACAAAAAACAAGTCTTTTGGCAAACTACACGGCCAGACTCCACAAAGGTCGGTTTTTGGCTTTCCCTAGGAAAAAGTTGGTTTTCGGTGCAGAAACCAAACTTTTATTTTTCCTAATAAAAGATGGTTTCGGGCCGAAACAAAAACAACTTCTCCTAGGAGAAAGTTGGTTTGGGGCTGAGATAACAGTTTTTTCATGGGGAAAAATGGCCTTGGATTGGAAAACGATTTTTCTCTGGAAGACCAACAAACCATGCTTTGGAGTTTGGCCGTAGGGTTTCCCAAATTTTTTTGGTTTTCACTATGAAAAGTTTGTTTTTCGGTTCAAGACCATCTTTTTCCTAGGAAAAGGTTGATATTTCAACCCAAAACCAAATTTTTCCTAGCAAAAAGTGTGTAGTTCATGTGTTGCTTGCGCACGTTACGAAATAGTGTTGCCAACAAGGTTCGTCGAGTGGCATTCCTATTGGGAGTCGATTCCGCTTAGCATTAATACTACACAATAGGTAATAACCAGGACATTATTCGGATCAGTTTTGGTGTAAATAGGGAGCTAGTGCGGCAGGTTTACCACAGAACAGGACGCAGGATATCAGGGTCATCACAGCTACCACTACGATTTCTTCTAGCTGACTAAGGTTGGAACTTGAATAAGAAACATTGGGGTCAGATTATGGGTGGTAATAAGCCTACTATGGATGGCTTTAGGGCTGCTGTCAGGGCGAAAAACCATTGACGCAAGGGCGAAGACAAGGATAGGGTTGCAGTAGGGCTGATGTTGTTTGGAACCAGGAGTCAAGTGACGATGCTCGTCATTATGTTGGTATCTAGTAAACAGGTTTAACCTTAGGGCTAGCATGTGTATATATATACACACATAAATGTACATACACGCATACCGGCAAGTCCGACAACAAGTCCGAGATGATCATCTGCTACAATGAGAAAGGGGGTGCCATAAACAGTATGTTGAAATAACAAACAAATGCTTGTATCATCCCGAAAAAATATAACGGCCATCGTATTGCTGGGGTTTTGCTTTGACACTACAGCGAAGGCTACCTTGACAGAAATGACGTGCATCGTTGGCGAAAGCGTGAAGGGTCGCTAGAAATCAGGATGAAGGATTCTGCCGATATACATATGGGAGCTTCCGAAGATTAGGGTACCTTATTTGGGGATCCTTATACTATATTAGGGTCCCCTATTTTCGGAAACCCCCCATATGCTGTTTCCTCGGAACCTGGTTCATACACCAAGGTCGGGTCACCAGAAGCTTAAACGAAGGAGGATTGGTGGCGCTATCGCGGCACCTCGCGGTGGTTCTTTGGGGGGGTTGGCATATATATATATATATATATTTCTATATTTATTTATTTATTGATTTATTTATTTGTTCACACATTATACACATAGGGGAACTTGTTAGCCCACTTATAACTATCCGTGAACCGCCTAGACCCTAAACCCTGAACCTTAAACCCTACATCATTGCCAGCGCCCCCCGTCCCAGGTACCAGGGAGGTCACATCGGCTTGCCAGAGCCTGGAGCCCCAGTCGGGTTTGGGTGAGGTCTTCAGGAAGTTGTGGATTTAGGGGTTTATGGGGTTTAGGGTTTAGGGTTTAGGAAGTTCCGGATTTAGGGGTTTATGGGGTTTAAGGTATTGGGGTATAGATCTTTAGGGGTCGGGGGTTTAGGGCTTTGGGGTGTAGTAAGAGCTTTCTGTCCTTCGTACTGTTGCATTAGTGAACCATTGCGCCGCCCCAGTCCACTGCAGATTCACTGTCGAGCTTCGTGATATTTTGCCAATGCTCTATCCCTGAACCCCTCAACCTGAACCCATCAACCTTCTACCTAAACCATAGCAAGGCCACTGAGCCCCAACAGTCCTGTTTGGACTCGCGTGTTGCTTCTATGGGGTGCATGGCCACTGTAAAGCCGAGGCAGACAGTGTTTAAGATTTAGGAGTGCTAGTTGGGGCTTTACATGCACCTGCTTAAAGCCGTTGTTGTTCATGCCACTGCTTGTGGCTCTCCAACTGCTGGTTGTAATTTACCAGGGGTTCCTTATCATAGCTCAAGTCTAAAGTGCCCAGGGTTTCTTATTGTATGAAATTGTATGCATACCACGTTTGACCGTTGTGGCCAGCGAGGTTGTCGTTTCTGCTTCTAGCCGTAGCTGAATTTGATCATGGTGGAATATTGTATGATAATATATTGTATGAAACCCTTTTACAACCCCTAAATTATACTAGCAGATAGTATATGATATTTAAGCATTTTGCAACCCCAAACATTTGTGTCTCGTACTCGTGACAGGTTCAAGGCCGTCATGCTGGCTTCGCTCCGCTCGCTGGTCCCGAAGGAGCTCGGGGCATGCACCGGTTTTGGTTGCTGGATACAGCTGGAAAGCGGTTCCGTTCAGTGAGTTTGACTGCAATCGTACGATTGCGAGCCACGCTTCGTCAAGTCAAGACAAGCACACAACTGTGTTAAATCTCCAGGGTGCATTGTCAGGTCAAATCATGGCGGTCAAAGCTACTGTGGGCCCTGTAGGCGCTCACTACTAAGATACGGATAGGGTACATACTTAGGTTCCATATAGTCATTAGGTTTCATATAGTCAGTGTGAGGCGTTATTAGCATGTGTGGTGTTGATGAACAGGTTGGCAGCTTTTGGGGTGGCTTACTGTCGTGTTTTTCAGGTTTGAAGCCATTGGGGGAATTACATTTTCGGGCTCGAAGCCATTGGGGTGGGAAGCTTTCGTGCTTAATTAACAAGCTAGAAGGCTTTGGGGCAGTAAACGGATCCTGCTTAAGAGGCTTAAGAGGTTACAAGCCTCCTCGGCGTAGGAAGCTTTCGTGTTTGACAGGTTTGAAACCGTTGGCGTAGTAAACTTTCGGGCTGAAAGCCGTTGGGGACAGCTTCGTTTTTTTAGACATGTAAAAACGGCTTTGGGGTAATAAGCTTTCAGAGTTAAAGCTTTTGGAGTGGTAAGCTTTCGTGCTCAACAAGTTGGAAGCCTTGAGAACAAGTTGGAAGCCTTTGGGGCAGTAAACTCTCGTGTGGGACAGGTCAGAAGCCCTTTAGGCTGTAAACGTTCGGCTTTCAACAAGGCAACAAACGACAACAGCCGCGAGAGGAACATGTCTTGTTGATGGATGAAGACAAAATCATTGCGAACAATTGTTTCAGCTTCATTTTAACTCTACCGTGGACATGGTCGGTGCAAGCACCACGCCCAATTGCCACCACGGTCATCGTCATCCCTCATCAGCATTGCAGCGTTCATCCATTGTTCTACATGTCGCGATGCTTACAATGGCAAGAGTTAGTGACTCAGCTAGTGCTAGTAGCATCAACGTGAAGGGGTGTGCACATGAACCCAACATAACCCAACCATAGACCGTGTGAGGATGATCTTGACCAATTTGGAAACACCAATGTTTTCAGCATCGACGGACGGCACACATAAAAACACCTTAGCGGGCCTCCCCAGCTCAACACATTGAACGGGTTTAACAACTTGGGCAGTTGTCGCGGAATAAGGACTACAAATGAAAAGTTCAAGGTTTGAGATTCAAGGGGCTCCTTGGGGAAATAATGGAGATAAACACTGGCCTCTTTGCCTCAACCCCGCCACTGCTATCCGGGAAAATTACATCTTACCCTTAAGAGGGTTATTATTTCAAAGTCTGCAATATGTATTTTTGCTTTGGTCATGTAAGGACAGTAGCCTTCCCGGGGACCCTTGCAAACAAAACCGGAACCCTGAGCCCTCAACCGCCAAACCCTGAATTCTGATGTTCACCCCAAACCCTACGTACTCAACCCAAAACCATTAAGACCTGAAGTGCGAACGTTGTGCACAAATACATTTGCAGGACTGGGACTCTGAGCATGAGGTGGCCTGGAATTGGCTATGGGAGAACGTGGAGCGCATGCTGACGCTCGGCTAGGCGAAGTTTGCATCGTATCCAGGCCTTATCGGGTCGAAGGGTTTTGAGCTTATGGACCTTTGTGACTATGTAGTGCCTATTGCTATAAGAGCAGTTAAGCAGGAATGGTTGTTGCAAGTTTTTGCCGGCTTGGGGGTTCAAAGCTCATCACAGTTCAACTTTCATGTCTAAGCCTTCGTTATAATTGCTGTCATTACCGTTCCCCTCGTAATAATGTGGTTCCCAGCATTGTCACTAGATATGTTGCCGTGTTGCATTCCGGTTTGGTGTTCCGTGTTATACTTGGGGGCGTTTGGGACTGGGTAGCTTGCACTCTTGTTGCGATGAGATCTCGGCCAAGAGTCCCAACGTTATGGGACATGCTTCAATCTCAAGAGAGCAATTTCAACAGCGTTGAGTATGGAGGCGTAGGCGAATCAGAATTCCGGCATGATGGCGAAGGAGAGCAGTTCTACAAATGTCAGGACGTGCTAGGCTAGATACGGTCTTTGCACTTGGGCTTCTGGCCGTCGGTGTCTGTACGACTGGACTGAATCCTGAAAGTCCTAACTATCCATACATACATTTATATATATATATATGTATATATATATATATATGTATATGTACTGTATAGTATATCTGACCGAATTTTGTATATAATACATCCCCAAGATCGATTTGGTCTTCCTTAGGGGTTGGCTCTGTAGCTGCAGCCGAAGGGTCGTTCTGATTTTCCACCCTGTGTATTTCGGCTGCTGAGGAGAAGCCACATGGGCAAACCACAGGCCTGGGTTTAGGGCTTAGGGTTCGGAGTTCTAGACCTGAACGTCTAGGGCGTAGCTGCTTGGCAAAATTTTGGAACTTGGTTGCAGTTTGCACAGTACTTGTGCCGCGCTTGGCCTGCACCCGTGCTTGTTGGTCTGCGATACCTTCCAGGATCATACTTACTTGATTGACGACCATCACGACCCTCACTACTGCCATGATTACTACACACTGTTGACGTGCTGCGCCGACCTATGCAGCCGGCGCAGATACCGCATTTGGCAGAAGCAAGAACATCGCAGGACCCCGGTAAAAGCGGCGCTTCCTTTGCTAGTACATGTTGGAGTCATGAGACTGAGAGTAGTTGACCAGCCTCATCTGAGTCTCAAGACGGCGCTTCAAGCCTAAGGTCGTGTAAACACGATCCCTAAAGTACTGGTACCTAAGCTGTAACCCCAAAGCTTAAACGACACAACGCACGAAGCCTGAACTCCTAAGCACTGAGGCCTTCAAACACTGGTCACGAAACGGTTAATCTTTGCCCTCCAACCATTAAGCTTTAAACCCAGAAGCCCCGGCGAAACTCCACCGTACATTCCGAAGACCTAAACGCTTCCCGGAACCCGAAGCCTTAACATCGACCCACAATCCCAAAACCACGAAGCCCTAAACCGAAACCCCTTTCTCCTAACAGGTTCACGAGAAGGCGATCGAGCGCTTCATCGTCGGCATGTCGGAGGAGTCGATTGGCTTCCTCCGCCGCGAGGTTTACAAGAGGCACCTACTGGCACCAGCAGTTCCGCCTCATCATCATCATCATCATCGTCATCATCACCATAGTATGATGATGGTCATCACCATCACCATCACCACCGCCATCACTATCACCATCACCATCACCTGCATCATCACAATCTTCCTCCTCTTCACCATCCTCACCGTCACCATCATCATCATCACCATCCCCATCAGCATCATCATCATCATCATCATCTTCGTCATCACCAACATCATCATGTAGTAAAGGTGCTCATATGACTGGTCAGAATTGTAAGTGTAGGAATAAGAGGCATTGCATGAGTCATACATAGGAGCTGAAAGTCATCTATTGATCTGCATAGGGACTGTGATTGGAACAGGGTTTAGGAGCTTTGCATTGGTGTGCGGTTTTAGTTGTTCAGGGTGTTCGCACGTGCTCGTCTGTCGCTTGAAACGACATGAGCAGAGGCACATCGATTGCTCAGAGCTTCACCGGTTGAGATGGTGCTTGGAGTATTGCTTTTCAATATTTCAGTACTCAGGTAGTTTAGGGAGGTCGGGATAGTGTGCGTAGGCTTGAGGCTTCCGGACCTCAACGCTGTGCATGGGTCAAGATGCGTGAATTGCGGTGATTTCTTTAATGGATTTTCTTTACCCTGCTGCCTGCCAAGGGCATCGTTGGGCAGAACCACCTCTCAGACCCTGGCATGAGATAGCTCCCAGACCCCCAAGCCCTAAACCCCACAAGTCCTGCCAGCCTCATAAACCCAATGCCTATGCCCCTATGAGGTCCTGCGAGCATGCACCCCCAAAGCTAAAACTCTATACAGGTAAACCCCGATAGCTCCGGAGAGATGACCTCTTCGATGTCGTGGCAGGTTCTTCCGGCCACACCCCTAAACCCTAAAACCCAAACCCCAAAGCTAAAACCCTATACCCTAAACCTCGAAGCCTTAAACCTGTCAGCCATCAAGCCTGAAACCAGGTACCCTAAACTCTAAACCCCTATTCTGTTATTACGGCCCTATACTAAGTTCCCATTGTAGGCCTTATGGTGCCCCTCAAGGGATCCTTAAAGGAATCCCCAACAGGTTCTTTCAGCTCGCCCCGGCTGGCCAAGACCATTTCAAACAGTCAACGACAAGGCTGTTCTTCATTGCGGACAAGCGCCTCGCCCGTGCTTTTAGGGTTTTAGGGCTTCTTTGAGGTTTAAGGGCTGCAGCAAAAGGTTACTATCAGGGTCACTACGTTTTAGTTTAGTGATTGTGCCCCTAAGCCCCAATCCGTAAACTCCTAAGCCCTAAACCCTAAACTCCTAAACCCTAAACCCCTAAACCGTAAACCCGGGGTTTTTGGTTCGGGCTTTTTGAGTTGAGGCTTGGGTCTTGGCCCTGTCGGAGGCGGGAGTTTGGGCTTTAGCGTGGAGGGAGCCTAACCTGATCCCGATAGAGGTTTAAGGTTTTGAGGTTTAGGAATTAAGGGTTTTGGGGGGTTTCAGGTTTTGAGGTTTGGGGGTTCAAGGTTTTGAGGTTTAGGCGTTAAGGGTTTGGGGGGTTTAAGGTTTTGAGGTCTAGGGGTTAAGGGTTTTGGGGGTTTAAGGTTTTGAGGTCTAGGGGTTAAGGGTTTTGGGGATTTAAGGTTTTGGGGTTGAGGGTTTCGGGGACAACGATCAGTACAGCTGCTGTTGCGATGGCAATAAGAACGGTGGTGGCGGCGGAGACTGATCCTGCTCCGCTTCGTAAATCGGGGCTTGAAAAAGAAGTCGTATTCTTCCTTAGTGTTCGTTTTGATTACAGAAGTAGAATATGCCCCGAAACCCGATTGAAACCCCCTCATTACTTCCACCCCGCTCCTCCTTCCTCTTAGCTGCTTCCACCATGAAGTCGGGCGCGGCTGCAAGACGCCTACACCCCAACGCCTGATAATGATTGTCTCAGTTGCTAGCCCTAGGATCATCGAAATGACCGTTGAGATGTACAAGCAGCCGAAACGGATGGTGGAGGACATCTCGGCTTTGGGGTTACGTGCGGAGCTCGGCAGGGCAAGAAGCGAGTCTAGTTCTTCCGGACTAACATAGGGGCCTAAATAATTACGTATACTATTTTTAGGGGTTTCTTATCGTAAATATAGTAGAATATACCCGCAGGACCTATTCTGATTCTAGCTATTAAGGCTCCTACATTATATAAAGTTTGAGGTTGGGGATCGAGACCGTCTGCCCCTGCAAGGGATTCAACCAACATCTTGGGACAAAAACGTTTGGCAGATCTCTGGTACCGGCTTCCGAGTTGGCTGCGAAAGATATTTGTGCATGCATACATGTAGAGTTATATACAGTAGAATTGTAAAAGATAAATAGACAAAAACATATATACATATATATATATATATATGT
Source organism: Symbiodinium sp. CCMP2456 (assembly GCA_905221635.1). Taxonomy (NCBI): domain Eukaryota; class Dinophyceae; order Suessiales; family Symbiodiniaceae; genus Symbiodinium; species Symbiodinium sp. CCMP2456. The sequence continues at coordinate 51,022 of CAJNDV010019236.1, read as the reverse complement.
ATATATATATATATAATACACATACACACCTCCGTACATAAACACTGATCTGGTGGCTCTATGTGTAGATACTCTCCCTCTCTCCCTCTCGCTATCTGTACAATGAATTATGTTATTTCATGTGTATATATATATGTATATATTCAGACAGACATACGAATCAGAAGCATGCTGCCGACAAGCCAGATGTTCCAAGGCCATGTCGGCTACGCCATCCCCACCGAGCTCTTCTCCCCCTTCGTGTCCGGTGCAGTGGATGTGGTACGGCTCTTGACGACAGACCGGCACTCAGCCGTCTGCATGCGGGGTTGGTCCAACACGCCTGCCTTAAGCGTCGTCGATTATGATACGGAGTTTATCAGACCATTCCAGAGACGGCGCCATACATGTGAGGCGACAGGCCCTCATCCGAAACCGACTGCCCAAACACTCCGATCCTGCACACCTCCTGAGCTCGAGATCCCTTGGATTCGCGACAGGAAAATGCCGCGAAATCCCCAAGATCTGTGTTGATAGCCTCTAAAGTCCAATCGTCACCCCCCAAGTCTGTTCGCCGACAAATACCGCAGAATTCCAAGCCCTAAGCCCTACCCTACAGAACGAAGGGGACAAGCTTCATAGCTTTTTCTGTGGAAGTGAATTCAGCTGCGCTTTGCTTGACTGAGGGCCGCCATATCGGGTTTAGGGTTTAGGGTTTAACATCAACCTCATTCCCTGGCGAGTAATTCTTCCAACAGGCCTCAAGCCCATGCCGCACCGCTCCTAGGATTTGAATCACCAGCTTATTTACCCATGTAGTCACCCTTCTGGTACCCTTGTAATTACCCGTAGAGTGTCCTGAAAGGACCCCTTCAAGAAACCCCTAAACCCCAAACCCTAAACCCTTAAAACAAAACCAAAAAGAAGCCTTTCGGCCCCTGAAAGCCCGAGGACGGCAACGCCGAGGAGGCCTTCCGCTGGTCGCTCACCTTGGTCTCCAAGATCCTGGTCCGGACGATCCTCGAAGGTGCTTGATATGTGACCCTAAACCCTAAACCCTAATGGGGGCCTGAGTGTTTATAAGTATACTATAATGGGTCTATTCGGGATTCTGGGGGTTTAGGGGCCTAGGGGCTTAACGCTTTAGGGTCTTAGGGGTTTAGGGGTTCAGGGCCTCGGGAATTCTGCTTTTTAAGGCTTTTAAGGCTTTTAGGGCTTAGGGCCTTGGGGATTATGGTTTAGGGGTTCAGGGTGTAGGGCTTTAGGGGCTTAGGGCTTTGTAGGGTTTAGGGCTTTTGGGTCTAAGGACCAGGGTCTTGGGTGGCTTCGTATGGGGGCCTCAGTGTAACGTAGGCTTTTGAGTTCACAGGGTTATGGTTTCATGAGGGCTTACTGTAGCAGCCCTAGTAGAGCGTCTTTACAAAGGTTTCATGAACGGTTCTTGGCATTTTGCAGGCTTTACTACTATGTAGGGCCACCCTTGGGGTTTGCCGGGTTTGGGGCAGGGTCCAGGGTTCAGTGTCTGGAGACTTTTGGGGGGTTTAGGGCCAGGTTCGAGAGCTTCTGAAAGGCAGACCCCCTCAACCCGAATCATCAAACCCGAACCCCCTGAAGCCCTAAAGCCCTAAACATCAAATTTTAAACCCTAAAGCCCCGCACTCCTAAACTCTAAACGTTACCGCACACGCGCGAAGGGTTGGCGGAGAAAAAGCGGACCCTTTTTTGAAGGCTCCACTGTGGTGATGAAAGCAGTGAACACCAACTCGGAGAAGGCGGGCTTTCCGGTTTCAGGCTCCAGGGTTTAGGGTTTAGGGTTCAGGGTTTAGGGTTTCGGGCTCTAGGGGATTTAGGGTTTCGGGCTCTAGGCTTTAGGGTTTAGTGGATAGTGGTTCAACCTCGAGTCAGGCCCAGTCGTTAGCTTCAGGGCTTCCAGAACTTGGCGTTTCGGAGTAGTCTCGAAGACCCAGACCTTGTTCTAAGCCTGAAGTTCCAGCAGTTGTTATGAAGCCCAAGCTCTCAACCTCAAGCGACACACACACACCTTACACCAAAAAACCCTAAACCCTAAACCCGAAACCCCGAAACCCCGAACCCTAAACCCTAAACCCTGAACCCTAAACCCTAAACCCTAAGACCCGCAAGACAGTCCGAAGGAAGGATTGGGGTTCTGGTTTCGTGCAGCTTTGCTTGAACAGGTTTAGGGTTTTAGGGTTTAGGGGTCTAGGATTTTAGGGTTTAGGGTTTTCGGGTTTAGGGGTCTAGGATTTTAGGGTTTGGGGTTTTCGGTTTTAGGGGTCTAGGATTTTAGGGTTTAGGGTTTAGGGTTGCTTGAATAAGCTTTGCAGGGTCTTCTCATCGGGTTTTCTGTCGTATGATTTTTTGTTGAACATCAGGGTCTTATGCGGGTCTTTTGGGTTGGACTACCAAGAGCCAATGTGGTCTGCAGAACAAAACCACCTTATAACCCTAAATCCTGAGCTTTCAGTTCAACTTATATTCCAGACTCTGAGTGCAATCGCTAACCAGGGGCTCCAATGTAGTTCCTTTTTGGGTCTGTTATGGTTTTCTGGTAAGGAGTTATAGTATACTATCCAAAAGGGAACTACATAGGAGCCCCTGGGTAACCCCACCAAAGTCTGAACCCTATGATTCCTAAGCCGCGTTGTGGGGAAAGTGCTGGTCCCGCACAGCTATACGTGTGCCACGCGTGAAAGAACCCGGAACTTTTAACCCCACCGCTGCAAAGCCGTTGAAGGACGCAAGGCTATGTGAATTTGGAAGCTCCCCTGTGACCCAAGAACAGGGTCCCTAAAAGGGATTTCTGTTGTCTATATTTTGGCAAGAAAGCCCAGTGCACAACTAGAAATCTGAGTCGCAATATGTCACAATCTCCGATTTGCCCCGATCAGTGCAAGCTTGTGCAGTCCTTGCGCAAAGCCGTGTCGGTGGCGCCACGTGGGCGTCGTGCAACAGACCTGCTCAACATTACCGCTCTTCGATTGCAGACAGGGTGCTTTTTAGGTGTCGAGACTTTCGCTTGTCGAGCCTTGTAGCGGAGGCAAGACAGCAGCATAGTAGCGGCAGAGATGATCATGACGATGTTGACAATGCTGGTCATTACGATAAAGCTGTTGTCGAAAGGGTTAAGGTGGGTTTCGATCTTCAGGTCTCTTGTGGAAGGCTGCTAGGGCTCACTGTTCCAATGTTCATAGAAGCTTGCAGTTTTGCGGATTAGAAAGTCATGACGTCATTTGCGTGTTCATGGCCTATGTTTCTGGCTGTTGCTTTGAAGCTTGAGGGTTTTGAGCATGCAGGTTCGCAATATTTTGGGCAATCCCCCTCTTGAATTTGGCATCTACCTGCAGCGCCTGCGAGGTCGGAACTCAGTCGATCTCGCCGCTGTCCCTGGGCCTTCACACTGGTTGGCTCAGAATCATATGAAGGGTTAAGGGTCGGTGAATGTAGAAGCTGCATCGTCGAATGATCGTTTCTCTTCCGTGGTCACAGATGCATGCCGCCTCACTGGCACGGATGCACCATCTACATGACAGTTGATCCAACTGGCTGAGCACCCGAGGTACTGGTCCATCGAGAGTGGCAGTCTCAATTGTGCCAAGGCGACGACACTAGCAGTTGCAATCTTCAGGTTTGAGATCGCTGAAGTTGCAGATGTGACACATGAACATCAGTCCGTTCAGCAATACAACTAGTTTTGCGACCGTACCTGGATGCCATTACGGTTAAACATTTATGCCTCATGGACTCAAGCTCCATAGGCTGATGATATAAATCCCGCATTACCCAGAACAAGGAATATACAGTAATTCCCATAGTTTACGGTCCTTAAGGACATGCTGGATTTATATTATCAGCAGTGTCCCAGACCCCACGCTTTTAGTCTGAACCCTGCCCTGTCATGAACGGAGGCTATGCTGGAGGACCTCCTGACGATTCGGGCCGATCGTGACAACTACTACTATGGATGCAATGCGTTGTTCGAGCGGCATCCGGAAGTCATTCACCGTTTATGTGCCTAAACTGCCTATGCTTTAGGGTTTAGGGTTTAGGATACTTTTGCTTCCGGTTTCCGGCAACACAGTGGCATGCTCCAGCATTCTGGGTTGAAGCCTTTGATTGCTGGGAAGGGCATCTTAGTAGCCATGCCATGAAGAAGTGGATCACTTCCGACGCCCTTGTCCCGAGATCCGTGTTACTCCTGAGTCACCAGGTGCCGATGCTCCAACCTTGTTGCCGACCTTGTTAGATGGCATGGTTTGGCGCTCCCGCATTTCCACTGCAGGCCTGGGGAGCATAGGACTCGACCTGCAGGCTGTATAGAGGCAGGAACCAGAGTATGTACGGCAAGTTTTGTGCATATACATATACCTATACGTATATCTCTATCTGTCTGTCTGTCTGTCTGTCTGTCTGTCTGTCTACCTACCTATCTACTTATCTGTTTGTCTACCCATCTACTTCTCTCTACCTACTATCTGCCTACCTCCCTGCCTACCTAGCTACCTACCTGCCTGCCTACCTACCTACCTGCCCACCTTCCTACCTACCTACCTACCTACCTACCTACCTACCTACCGACCTACCTACCTACCTACCTACCTACCTACCTACCTACCTACCTACCTACCTATCTGTCTATCTGAGTCTATCTATCTGTCTATCTATCTGTATGTCTACGTATTTGGTTGTCTAATCTAACCTAACCTGGTCTAGTTTTCTGAAACCTCTTCTTCTCAAAGTCGAAGGAAGTCTAATCTTAATTTTACATAATCTTAGTTTTAACTTAACCTAACCTATTTTAGCTTTACTCGTATCTAACCGAGTCTACTTATCTATCTATCTATCTATCTATCTTTCTTTCTTTCTAGATCTACCGATCTATCTATCTGTCTTTCTATCTACCTGTCACTCTACTTATATGTGTAGTTCATGTGTGTACATATATATATATATATAGGTAGATGTGTATTATTATGCAACATGTTACACGTGCCTGTGTGCATATGCACACTAGTGCCTAGACACGACTGGGATCTTCAATCGCGCGACAGAGTGAATGGGGCTGTAACATGAAAGGATGAGACAATAATGAAAGTAGCGGCAGCACTTAAGTATTGAACCAGCAACATAGAATCATTGTGCTAAACGTCCTTTTATATACAGTGAAACCCTACTACGGGTTTATCGAAACTAAACATGTTAAATATGCTTCAGCATGTCCACAGCGTTGTCTCCCCACCAGATGTTCAGAAGGCTCAGATCCGTCAATGCACCTCAAAACGATGTGCATATTGACAAAGTATGGTACTGGTGGCAACGATAGAGTAGGACAGAACGCCAGCAGTCATAAGGCAGTTGTCGTCAAGTTCCCTGGACAGGTCAACGGCGAGTGAACTATTACATTCAGAAGCTTGGCGACAATGAGAGCGCTTCATGTGCAAACCAAACGAAGACAGAGCGAGACCGAGAGAGAGAGAGAGAGAGAGAGACAGAGGTGAAGCACGTGCGCACGCTGGTGAAGTAAAGAAAGACACCCCAACCCTCCAGGTACGTACTATATAGGGCCCTAGGGGCTCTAGTACCCTATACAGTAGGCACCTGGGGGGTTAGGGACAGATGAAGCTCTTTGCCAGAAAAAAAGTGAAGCTCTCCGCCCAGAGATCCGGCTTTACCGCAGGGAGCTAGGGAGCTCTATGGGATAGATCTCGACTCTCAACCTCAGATGCTCTAAAATAGGAACCTGAATAATTACCTTACTATTCGGGGGTTCCTTATTATAACTATAGTATAACGGGCCCCAACCTTATTCTAACTATGAAGGCCGCTACATTAACTCCTAGAAATCCCTTTCTGCCTGCAGAGCCCGGAGCTGTATTTTCTGAGGCACCTCGTGCAGGATCAAGATGGTTACTTCAACCAGGCTCCTTTCACAGGTTATAATACGTGGAGGTTCATGGGTAGTTATAAGTGGGGTTATAAGTAGGTAACCGTAATTATAACCCATATTAGGGGACTTATAACCCCATTTATAACCACCCATGAACCTACAAGGACCCACAGTTCCCATAGTTTAGGGTCCTTAAGGTCATGCAGGATGTATATCATTCACGGTAGGGCGCCCAAGGGTACTATAGGGCTCGACCATACCCGAAACCCTAAGCCCTGGACGTCGCTCGTCTGCTCTTTTTGGGTTTTACTTGTAGGGGAGAGTTCTGGGTTTAGGCTTCTTTAACCAGTTCTGTGGGTTTCAGGGTGCAGACTCTGCGAACTCTGGTTTGGGTTGCTCCCGAAGTAAACTTTGTGCAGTCTCATCTAAGTTTCTGGCCGGACTACTTGGCCTGTTTCGTCCGTTTGACCAAGCGAATGCTGAAGACTCCGGAGCCGGTAAACCTAAGTAAAGGCCTCGAGAGTGTTTCTCCCGCAGTATCGTATCATTGTGCTGGACGGCTGAATTGCAAGCGCTGTGAGTACAAGTATGTGTGTTTGTGCATATATTTGTATGTGAGGGTATTTGTATGTTAGAAAGTAAGTACTCTGTGTGTATATGCATATTAATATTGCATGTATCTATGTATGTATGTATGTATGTATGTATGTATGTATGTATGTATGTATACTGTAAACATATTGCAAGCATGTATGTGTGTATGAGTTATGAATGCATGCATGCATTCGTACGTGATTGCTTGCTTGCATGCATGCTTGTATATACCTACGTGTGTAGGTATGTATGTATCGTGATGAGCATGATGGTGCTGATAATCAACTGCAGCTGTTGACATCGGTAACCGTGAGGAAAATGGTGGTGCTGACAATCAACTGCAGCTGTGTTGACATCGATTTTCTTGTCTGCTACGATATAGATCAGCATTCGGATGGTCACGGTTATTGTGGTTTAGCACGACTGCTTTTGCTCATTGCGGCAACATGAACAGCGTTGCGCTTTCGGAGGTAACCTGGATACTCTGAATCTTATGTTTTTGTGACGTTTTCGAGCATTGCCAGTGCCAGGTGTGATTGCTATTGACAACCACACTCTCTCGATTCTGAACTTTAGTCCCATATACTAAGATATACTAGAATTTGCCATAATATGGGGTAGAAGATTGCTGCAATGGACGGTAATATGCCGAAATATACACTGCGCTATACTATACTTCAGTCTTCTATGAACTACACTACAACAAACACACTATCACACATACTTATATATGTATATGTATACACACACACACACTACTAATCTACTGCTTGTGTTCGTTGTCGGCAGGCGCTTGAATGGCTAGCTGACTTCAAGGATCCCAAGATCATTTGCCACTCCGTGGTGGCGACTTGGGCTTGGCTTTGGTGCTCTTGTGCAACACAAACAGTGTATTGTATTACTGCCGGGTTATCTCATATTATAGCGCATTATTATGTATTCTAGTGTTTACTGCATTTTATTTCGTGTATTACTGTATATTCGCCTGGTTTATAGTCTACCTTAATATATCGTAGTAGGTAACATTGCGCATGGCACGCAGACTTTGGCTTGGATTCTCTCCATTGTACAAGTTTGTACTGGCATCTACATATGTATACATGTACATGTGTATATATATATATACGCATACATGTACACATATTCTTTCATATCGGGTAAAGGATAAATAAGTAAACATATATATATATATATATATATACAGATGCATCTATAAAGAGATACACAGCTATACACAGCTGTGTTTGCTAAAGACAGGTGTGTATGTGCATGCAAACACACAGAGCTCTCCGAATGATCCTGGCATGGCTTGGCCTGCAACTTTCTGGGGACAGCTTTTCCCTTGTGTGATCTTCGAGACGGCAGCAGCAAATGGATGTTGCAGGGTCGTTCGGCTTCAAGCAGTAGGGCCTAGTGATAAAAGCCATGAGCCGAATGAGCTAAACTGTGCGTACCATGGAAGTGGCTGAGAAAGGAAGTTGACGCAGAAGCCATCTGAGACATTGGCCAAAATTGCCAAAAGCGCTTCTTGCTGCCACCCAAGGTGTTGTTCGCGGACATCATCTGGAGCCGGCTAGCGATTTATCTCTTCATGATGGGGTGGCTTGGCCTGACGGGCTCCTCCAATGCTTGCTGCGACTTCCCTAAACTCCAGCCCCTCGACCCCTAGGCTAGGCGCTAGCTCGCTTGTAGCAAAGAGCCTTGAGTACACATGCGCGCTTTTCGGGCTCAGTGATCGTCGTCTGAAAGCCCGATTGTAGTTGTTCATGGCAGTCTCACTTCGTTGTAGTGGGAATAGGAATAGGTCTATTGCAGGTTCATACGAGCTCCCCTTTCCGCGACTGCACCTGCTCGTGAGAGCATCTTGCCAGGAGATGCTACTTCCTCTTCATGCTTTGTCTCTTCATCACCAGCCTCTCGACTGAGTGCAGTTATCGGTTGCTTCTGACCAGCTGTTACGAGTAATCGTCAGCACCATGCGCATAGTCAGCAGCAGTCAGCATCAGTTCGTGGCTCCATACCAAGCATAGCCAGCATGCTTCGAACCACAGCAAGAAGCGTTCTCGTCATTTGGGTAGTTCAAAAAAATTAGGGTCCGTTGTAGGGTCCTTCTGGTAACGGTGCTCTACTATTGTGGGGGCCTACAAAGGGACCCTAACTTAGGGAACCACCCATTTGTTGTTTGCGTTGCATGCTGCAGTCTTCTACTATTTGTGCGAGGCCCGTCTCCCCACGAAGCACTCGGCCGGGTCGTCACCAATCTGAGACGCGTGCTTCTGCGCCCTAGCATTCTACTTGGAGGTTCATGGGTAGTCATAAATGGGGCTATAAGTGCCCTAATATGGGTTATAATTACAGATACCCTGCTTATAACCCCACTTATGACTACCCATGAACCTCCAAGTAGCCCATCTCTTTCGACAAGACCTGGCCTGTGTTCATGTCTAGCAAAGATAGGCCGAGGCCCAAGAGCATCAGATCCACCGTCAATAACCCGAATTAGTCTCTGAACCTCACTACCTGAACCCACAACGAACATAAATCCTAAACACCCCAAATCCTGACCCTAAAGCCCTTCATCGACTTGGAATCCCAAACCCGCCAAGGCCAGGCAATCATCCCCAGGCTACAGGAGGGTGGCAAGGCCACTGTGGAGGAGGACGGGGCGGGTGCTGGGCTACTGTGAGTTTGTCGAGTACTTGCCGGATCGTGCTACTTAGTCACTAGGTTTATAAATCAGGTTCTCATAGCTATAGATACTTGTAACCCCAAGTACGGTACCTATAACGTTACTTACTAAACCCCATAATCCCCCAAGTAGGGGGTTTGCGGCTGTGGGAGTGAAGCAGTATTGTGAGTTCGAGGGGTTTCTGGGCTAGGGACTGAGATGTAGGGGGTTTGTAACAACATAGTCTGTTACCGTACAAGCTAACAGCAGCCATTTTGCTCTCTTGAGCCACCCTCGCTATCGTTGCTATTCGCCATTCGTCTGGTGGTGCTGTTAGGGTTTAGGGTTTAGCGTGCTTTTTCACAGTGTTCTTATGGCTGGTGCCTTGAAGTGGGTGATTCATAATTCATCTCCTTGTTTTCGATGGGGCCACTTCGGTGGCGCTGTCAGCAGCGCATAAGGGTGGAGACGTATATGAACCGAAACAAAAAGGGAGACATAATCGCATGTGTGTATGTAGATGTATATGTCTGTAAAATAGATCACGAGGTAATAAGTACTGGCATTGAAAATCGCGTCTCCCGGGTGCGGCTTTTTTCGTAGTTGTTCTCTGATATAGGGTGACCCGCTTGTCCCTTCGTTACAGATGACATGTCGCTGCACTTAGGGTTGCCGTGCACTTCAACTCATAGATTTTTGGAGCTCAGCACCTGTTTACTCTAAACCCTAAACCCCTAAACCCCTAAACCCTAAACCCTAAACCCTAAACCCTGGAGTTCACAGGGATTTTGATCCTCGTTGCAGACGTCTGACCTGCAGGACATCGTCCTCTTTGTGTGCCGCACGCTCATCTACTTGGGCTCCATGCGCCTGTCCCTGCAACTACGGGTTGAGACGCCTCGGTTTTTCGTATAGTAGAACTCCAATTTGAAAGCCGCTATCACGCTCATTCCGCACCCCTGCGATTACTACAAGGCAGCTGGAGCATCATAGCCATTCGGGCTCATTCACTCTACAGTCTAAATGTTGTCTTGCCCGTGAACCGTTTGTGCTTCGCCGTTTCTGAATTTTTCGTTCATGGGCTCGGTACCATGAATCAATTTGGTACTTGCCGAATTTCCTGCACATTCTTCCCTTCCCCTTCTTCTGAACCCTCCCTCTTTATTTATACTTCAGCCCACGGTGACCACTGCTACCTCATGTCTTTCCCACGGGAAAGTCACGACCAGGGGCGCTGAGTCCGGCTTTGTCTGTCCGGAGCGCATAAATAAAGCGATGGAAACAATATCTATCTACCTATCTACACAGTTACTTACCTATCAATCTATCTGCCTATGTATATATATATATACACACGTCTATCTATCTAATTTCTCTGTGTGCATAGATATGTCTATATTTCGGTACATAGGTATGTATGTATGTATGTATGTATGTATGTATGTACGTACGTATGTATGTATGTATGTATGTATGTATCTATGTATGTATCTGTGTATGTATCTATGTATCTATGCATGAACGAATGCATAACTTATGCAATGAATAAACGAACATGTGCAACCGTACCGACGGATGTCCAGGGGCATGTGCGCTTGAAGCCACCGAGCTCTATGGAGCTGGTCGGGTGGTACCCATCATGTCATACAATATGGGAGTTTCCGAAAATTAGGGGTACCTTATTTTGGGGGTCCTTATAATACCAGGGTCCCCTATTTTCTGAAACTCCCATATGGAACATCACCAACATGTTCAGGGGCCCTTCTCCATCTTACCAAACATGAGATGCGTACACCCGTGGCACATGCACAGTAGCTACATCTCCAGCAGACGTCTGGCTGCAGCCGAAGCTGCGTCAAATTCGGACATGGCACGCCGAGGTGCAAGCTGCTCGTTAGTGACTTGACAGCACTGGGTCGAAGTGGAGCCGCTTCCAAGGAAGCTGTATTAGATGTCTGATCGCTGCATGGTGTGCGGAGTAAGCAGGTTCAGCGGACGTAACCCGGTTCGGTTCGAGGACTCGTGAAACCTCAATCTTGCACCCGAATGTTACACAGTCTAGTTCCAGTAAGTTAAAGTATGGTTGCCTGTTCAGTGCTTTCGGCCGATCCATAGTTGGCTGTGCAATGTTCCCTTGCCTAAACAACGGCATTCGACAGTTTAGGGTTTAGGCCCTAAACCCCAAACCATCAGCCATCGCCACGGCACGCACTGTAACTAAAATGCTCTACATATAGCTATCCGCCTATCTATATCTATATATATATATATATCGGTATATAGCAGACTATGCAACATACGTGCGTGATTATGTATGTATGTATGTATGTATGTATGTATGTATGTATGTATGCATGCATCTATGCATGTATGTATGCATGTATGTATGTATGTATGTATGTATGTATGTATGTGTGTATGTGTGTATGTATGTAGGTATGTAGGTATGTAGGTATGTATTGATGTATCAGCGCACACACACACACATACTGTTTTTGTTTATGTACGTACATGCCTATGCTACTCTTATGCTTATGTATCTGCATATATGTATTTACGTATACAAATACGTACCTTATACATACTGTGTGGCTTTGCTTGGAGTCTCCCGGAAGTCTACCCAAATCCTAGACCCTCTTTTGCCCCAAACCCCATAAAGCCCAAACCCCACTTTGCGGTAACCCCTAAACCCTAAACCCTAAGCCCAAAGCCCTAAAACCTAAACCCTAAACCCTAAATCCTAAACGCCCTAAGCCCTAAGCTGTAGAGCCCAAAAACACTGCAAGGCCAGATCCGGTTGCTGTGGGCGGACTGCAGAGCCAAAAACTTCACGAGGACACCCGGGGTTTGGGGTTAGGGTTTGAGGACACCCGGGTTTAGGGTTTAGGGACACCCGGGTTTAGGGTTTAGGGCCCATTCTGATTGGAAGGATGTCGGCGGACTTCCGCTCGAAAAGCTGTGGCTTGTTGTGCTTGTTTGCTGGGTGTGTGTGGTTGTGTAAGTGTGTGTGTGTGTGCGTGTGTGTGTGTGTGTGTTTGGGTTTGTGTTTTTGTACATATTGCAACGGCATCATGGGCTTGGGGTAGTACTATTGCAGCTGGGTTCTTCCAAGTATGTTTGATTCGTGTACCCGGAAAGGTGCTAATTTCATGCCTGGTGGTCCAGCGATTTGTTCCGTTTGGTTTGTGCGCCAGCTCCTCAGTAGCTTTAACTTTGGCACACTTACTACTGCTGTAATTTCTTCGCATTGCTATGGTGTGTAGTTACAGCTGTTGTATCTTAGGTTTTTATCAGCCAATGCCTTAATCCCAAAGCCAAACCGGTGCTTTCCCGGAAGCCCTTGGCAGGATCATGTGCATACCGATCCCCACCTACCTCTGCAGTCTCTGGGCCAAGTTTAGGTTTTTTAGCCTTCATTTGGACATGTTGGGTTGTGGGTTGGGGGTTTAGGTTGTAGAGTTCGGATTTTGCCCGAGGTCTGGGGATTTCAGTGTTCGGATTTGGAGATGGCACTTGGGGGAGGGGGGGGGAGCTGTAAGCTGCTGTACATAGATAGCGTGGAATACTCCAAAGTTTTTGATTCATTTTTACGCTAAACCCTAAACCCTAAACCCTTCATGAAGGGGTCCGTGGCTCTGTGGGTACCCTCAGCGAACCCGGTTAGAGCCCCACGACTAAACCCCTGTAGAAAGCCCTGATTACAACACCCTCCCTCTAATGTAGGGGCCTCAACTTATTATACTAGGATATAAGAATTACCTATATTGTTTTTGGGGGTTCCTTATTATAGCAATATAATGGGCCCCAAAACCCTATTCCAATCGTTAAAGGTGTTTTTTCGGCCGAGTCAAGGCCTCCTACAAGTGCCCAGGCCCATTTTGTCACTCCCTTCGAACACCAGTACTTGGAGGTTCATGGGTAGTTATAAGGGGGGTTATAAGTAGGGTAACTATAGTTATAGCCCATATTCGGGGACTTATAAGCCTACTTATAGCTACCCATGAACCTCCAAGTATGAGGGCTTTGGGTGCAGGGTTTTGGGTTTTAAGGGTTACGTAGGGAAATTCCTTCATACGGGGTCGTGAGACTTCGATAAGGGGCTCACGGTTCCATCCCTGCAAAAATCCTTGTAGCCCAACTCTGAACCTCTCGCAGCTCCACACCAAAAGCGCTCTGCACACAGTATTCTTATCATTGTTACGTTATCAATAACAGTGCTACTATGATGATGATTATTTATTGCTGTGAATAGATTACTATGATGATGTTTATTTTTAGTATTACTTATTGCTAGTATTATTGCTACAAGCCTATGTTCAGGGTTGCGGAGAGGTGCAAACCCTCGTTCCACGGGCTTAGGGCTCAAACCCGAAGAGAGCTGCCATTGTAAACAGTAGCTTCTTACGATCACCGAACCACTCAACCCTGAACCTTGAACCCCAAGCCCAAAGCTCTAGAAGAGGTCCCATATTTGGACTGGAGCTTGCATTCCCAGGTTTCCAAGAGACAGGCAATTTGGCTCTTGCGCTGACTCTGCCGTCTGGCGGAACGGTTTCGCGTAAATGCATTTACGGTTTCAGGGCTTAGCGTCTTGGTCTTAGGGTTGCGGGTTGATTGGTTTAGGGTTCTGGAGCTTGCTTTCGGCCTCGTTGTTGTCGGCTGCGCAGAGTTCGGAGCTGCAGTGTCGCTCAAACTCTGCACAACAGCGGCTTCAACTTAGACCGTCGTGCCGACGGTGAGCCACTGGTGAAGCACATGGCCCAGAGGTTGTTGTCAGACTTGACCCACGAAACCTGACAATGTACATGGACCACTTGGGACAGTGCGGAAACTGCAACAACGACGAAGATGCTGGTGATGGTGATGTTGATGGCGATGGCGATGATGATGATGGTTGTAACGACGACGATAACGGTGATGATGATGATGATGGTGATGACGATAACCGTTGGCATCAAAAGGAACGAGCATGACAAGAACTAGAATAACGACGATCTTGCTGACGGTGACAAGCAGAATCTTCACGACCTGCAAAAATGAGATATCCACATCTCGGCACACGTAGGAACCATAGTTATGGAGGCGAGTCGTGAAGAAGTCTCACAACCCTAGCAAGTCATGGCACTGATGCAATGCTTTGACAACCAGTTGTAATATAGAAGCCTAAATAATTACCAATATCACCCTTAGGGTTTAGACGGTTCTTTATTATGCCCAAAACCCTATTCTATTTATTAAGACCCCTACATTAAACATTGCCATGGAGACGTCATAGTTCCCAATACCCGGTTGGTAGCCGACTGCTGCCAGGAGCAGACATCTTTCACCAGTACCTTCGGCATTACATTGCCTATTTCGTTTCAAGATGCAGCAAAACCTGATTAAAAACCCCAGGATAGGCCTGTGGGATAGCTTCCTTTATCGTTTTGGATTTACAAAGGGGTCTGGCTCACGAATATGTTTGACATGGCTCAAAGGGGCCAACCCGCTCCTGAGGATCGTGATGTGCACGCAAGAGCCCATCTTCTACTGCTTTGGAACGCCAGAGTTCGAGCTTCTCTGCTTTGCAAGGATCTTGTCAAGTTCCAGGCTACAAATTTCAAGGGTTCAGGTGTTGCAGGTTAACAGAAAGAGTCAGTGGTGGATGTTTCATAGAAGTTCTCGGCCAGGTTACGTTCAACGCAGATAACTCTTTCTGCCCGCACGAAGCATCGAGAAGCACATGCAGACCTTTCCCACGCCACTGAGGGAGACACTTTTTACACCGTACTGCCCGCAATCGGCGGACAAGAAGGAGGTCTACTCGCTTTTCTCAGGCACCCGTCATTCGGCTTCGGGGCATGCTGATCATACATGCGCTGCAAGATTTGCTCTGCAGGTATCGGCATCTTGCTCTACTGGGCCTTGCTGATGGACTTTACGATTTTCTCGATGCGAATATCTGCCTTTGTGCTGGTTTGCGGGCGCATCCTTGTCGAAGTAGGCCTGTTCCTGTTTCCAGGCTGCAGCCAGCTTCAGGTGCAAGGTTCCGCCCGTTCCTGAATGAAGAATGCAAATACAAGCCCGAACTAGCTAATGCAGGAACCTGATTAAGAAACCCTGGGACTTTATTAGGGTTCTTAGTATGAACCCTAATATATTGGGGCTACAGGTTCCTACATTAGCGGCTAACCCGATCCTTACGATGAGGATCCCTTGACAAGGCACCCCTTGTTGGATCCCGCACACAGGCAGTCGAGAGTACGTGTGCTGACAAAGCGTCCGTGCAGGTACAGGATAACCCGAGGTGATATCAGGGCACAGATTTCAGAGTTCCAAATTAATGAATTCAACTGTCTTTTGCTGCAAGCGGGAGTGTTATCCCTTATAGTCCCTATAGCTTCTAAGAATCGTCACAGAATAAAAAAGCGAGACTAGTTGATAATACAAGAAACAGTAGTAGCTAGAAGTGGTATCATTAGCAGGTTAGCTACAGCGATAGCAATAGCCATAGTAATCGCAATTATGATGGTGAAGTGATAGGATTGTTAGAGATAGTTTAACAGAAATAGCAATAGCAATAGCACAGGTGAAATTATTGGCATAGCAATAGCATCTGCGGTGGTAATGGTACTAATGCTAGCAACAGAAATAATGATACAACATATAGAAACGTTCTTAGTCATAGAAAAAAGTAACAGGAACCAGAGTTTCAGTCTAACGGAAAACGAAATCTCACTAAGTCGTGCCAGTATTTGCACTAGCAAAAGTAGATGTAATGAAATACAGTAATAGAATCGTAATCATAATCTTATAGAATGATAGTTCAATCGTTGTGGTAACAGCAATAGTTATAGTCCTAGTCATGGTAGTAGCCATAGGAGTAGCAACAGCAATAGCAACAGTATGAATACTGGTACTCGTCATGGAATTAGTAATGACTATGAATAGTCAGTTAATGCCTCTGTGGCGTCAATCGCACTCCTAGGGTTCAGCTGTCTCGACTAGCCGTGTCTTAGGCACGCCCCTTTAACATAGCCGCGGACTAAACGTAAGAGAGAGAGAGAGAGAGTACGAATAGTCATCGAAACAGCAATAGTAACTTTTCACAAGAACTAGTAGTGGTAACAATCATAATACTGCTCTGGTATGTTTCAAAGGTAAGTAAACCCTAAACTTTACACCCTATCTGCCCCAGCGGGAAGAGCTGAGGATGGCTGGAACCTTCTTTATCCTCGCTTTTGCCACGGCGGTTGCCGCTCTGAGACATCAGCTGGACGATTTTTCAGGCGAGCTCCCACGGTTTAGGGTATTGGGGTAGACCATATAGAAGCTGCAAACGAGGGCGAAAGCGCTGCACTGAACTGCGCGTGATTTTGCCTCCTTCCCCACTATTGTTGTTGCTCCGTGCCTTTTCAAGGCTGTGACTACTGTTCTGTTCTGTAGTTTCGTGCTGCGGGAGAGGGAGGGGAGCAAAACTTTTGCGAGAAAGGGGCTGCACCCTGACGGCTGGTACCTGATGGCAGCATGAACTGATGGCGTGTGGCCCATCCAAGCACCGTGGCTAACTCGTACTGACGTGGTCTGGCTATCGCTAGGGTTAAGCTCTTTCCTGATTTTTCCCACCGCCTGGAATGAGCCTTCAACCGTAAACTAAAGGGTTGAACTGCAGGGTATACAGCTCTCTCCTTGTTTCATTCTAAGACTTGGTATAGCAGTGTCAAGTATGAGTAAGGTATGCCTTGCATCCAGATCTCACTTTTGATTGCAACTCCTGTTCCAAGACCGCAGTGCCTTTGGCATGCAGGCATCGACACAGGCATGGTCTCGCTCATGAGCATGGCCCTGAACATGTATCCAATGTCCGGGTACGTGGCGGTCAAGGACTGTTGCCATGCTTGTTTACCGCTTCGTGTTCCCAAGTCCCCTCAAGAGACCCCTGGCCGTAGAAAGACCTCTGCGAGTTGCGAGCAAGAGTCTTGCTGCAGGAAGAGGGCTGGGTGCTTGGAGCCGTGTGCCTTTTCATCATCATCGTCGTGATCTTCCTCATGAAGCTGCGTTGCATTCGCCCATGTCTTTCATGCTCGAAATCTTGTGCCCAGAATCCGAGAAACTGCGAAACCTGAACTCCTAAACACTGCTCCCGCATAGCGGTTCCTGCACTAGGCTGTTGAACCGGAGTCGTGGCAGAAAGGCGGAGCGGGATTCCACGCTCAGTTTGGGTGTCCTTAGTCTGATACCGCCTCGATATTGTGATGGGCTCAGGGTTACGGGTTTAGGTGTATGGTGTATGGGTACTTAAACGGAGGAAATTTGGTTTGGATCCTGCAGCAGCAACCCAATCTCGACATTCAGAATCTCTCTGCCCAAGGAACCTTCTGATTGCACAGCTGAACCAAGCCTATCAGGACCTCCGAGAGCAGGGATGTGGGGGGGGGGGGGCATCGTCATACACGGTCTACGCCGGCCAGAAACATCACGAGTGTGATCATCGACCAAAGTGCGAAAAGTATTAGCACCGATGTTCGAAGCAGCTGCAAGTATCAGCCGACAACACAGGCGGTGTACGAGGACATGCAAGGCTATGCACGTCCGGGTCCCAGAATCTGGTTCTTGCACGACGACGGGTTCAGACTTTCCACCGACACCGTGAATCCTTGATGCCGGATCTTGGTTGGGGGCTTTGATTCCTGACGGTCCAGCACAGTAACATGAATCTCCAGATGTAGCAACTTCGGCACGACCGGAACGATTCCGAAGACAATGTAATATAGTATTGCGTATAGTATTGCCCTCCACGTATTCAGGCCCCTATGAAGATTCTGTCTCTGTCACAAGCATGGGCTAGGTAAATTTCATCCACAAGCTGCCTTCACGCCCACTTCCGGTTCAACAGCAGCATTTCAGGCCTCAACCGCGCGTCGGTCATAGTGCCCAGCTCTCAGTGCAAGAGGTCCGGCTTCACTTTCATGCGTGCGGAACACGAGGAAGGGAAAGGTGACTCTTTGACATCAGCATTCTTTGAGGATGCCGGTTACGGCTCTTCCAGTGCAAGCCACCTTGCAGAATCCTGCGATCAGCAAATGGGGCCGCCCATTCTGATCAAGCCCACGCTAGCTGCTAGCATTTAAAAGCAATGAAAGCTGGGCGAAATCCGAATGAGAGGGGTAAGTAACCTTAGACCGAAGCCTAGCTCACATTGCTAGCAGTAATGCAGTTGCTTTTCCTCTCGAGCTCGCGCTTCCTGCAAAACTCACAATGTGGGTCTGTCGGTAAGAGGACTTTGCTTCTGTTACCTTAGTTGGGTGCATATTTGTTCTTTTTGTGCGACTGGCCATGGGAAACCAATCGCATCTCCTGCGTATGTGGTCGTACCGCCTGTAGTGACAGCCGGTCTGGCAGGCTTTGAAGAGGCCGTGTAGCGCATGGCTCGAAGAAACCTAGCCTAAACCCTAAACCACAAACCGCCCTAAACCCCAAACCCTAAACCGTGGACCCGAAACCGTAGGCCATAATCCTACACTCAAAACCCCGAGGACCACAATAGAAGAGGTCAGCTCGAAACGCTTGGCGCTCAGAGTGCTGCCAAAAATGGGTCTGGCACGAGTTGGCGGAGCCTTGTTTAGTCATGTGACTGGTGAATGAGGGAAACCACCCTAGGCCCTAAACCCAAAACCCCTAAACCCCTAAACCCTAAACCCCTAAACCCCTAAACCCTAAACCTCTAAACCCCTAAACCCTAAACCTCTAAACCCCTAAACCCGAATCCCTAGGCCCTTAATTGACCCCTAAACACCCTAAGCTCGAGATCCTCAAGGCTGCCGCAGAGATACGGGATCGCCCAATTTTGCATCACCAGTAACATAGGAGCCTGAATAATTCTTAGGGTTTAGGGGTTAGGGTGTAGGGACTAGGGTTTAAAGTTTAGTTACCTATAGTCATTTAAGTACCTATAGTCATTTGGGGGGTTCCTTATTATACTTATGGTATAATGGGCCCCAGAACCCTATTCTAATTGTTGATTCCCCTACATTACATAGGAGAGTCATGGCCCAGATGACATGAAGCTGAACGCTACTTGGAGGTTCGAGGCTGGTTGTAAGTAGCGTGATAAGTGGGGTAATTAGAATCTTGACTTGTAAACCATAGTAAGGGACTCATAGCCCTACTTGTATAACTGCCCATGTACTTACTTGGAGGTTCATGGGTAGTTATACATGGGGTTATAAGTCCCCTAAGATGGTTTGTAATTACAGTTACCCTACTTATAACCCCAATTATAACCACCCATGAACCTCCAAGTAGAACCTAAACCCTAAACCCCTAAACCCTAAACCCTAAACCCCTAAACCCTAAACCCCTAAACCCTAAACCCTAGGTACCTTCATGCCATCTCCTTCCTTCGACTTTAACCGAGTCGGCCCTTGCAGCCTGGAGTCTCAATGTCTCAACTTGCGAGATCTCTGAAACCCCAAGCCTTCAACCCCCTGAAGCCCTAAAGCCCTAAACCCCTAAAGCCCTAAACCCCTAAAGCCCTAAAGCCCTAAAGCCCTAAACCCTAAAGCCCTAAAGCCCTAAAGCCCTAAACCTTAAAGCCCTAAACCCCTAAGGCCCTAAACCCTAAAGCCCTGAAGCCCTGAAGCCCTAAAGCCCTAAAGCCCGAAAGCCCTGAAGCCGCAAAGCCCCACACCCAAGGTTGGAGTCGGTTTTTGAAGAGCCTGAACTTCGAGCAGCCCCTCGAGTTCCAGGAGGGCGACATCGGCATGGCAGGCGTGAGAGACCGACGGTTTAGTATAGAAGCCTAAATAGTTACCAACATTACTCTTATGGTTCTTTATTATACCAATACTATAAAGGAGCCCAAAACCCTATTCTAATTCTGAAGGCCCTTACATCAGAGGTTTAGGGTTTATAGGGCTTCAACACTTACTCTGAAAGTCTTAGTCCTTACAGAAAACGTCGACCGAGGACCCCAGCCCACTACTCTGCAGACCCTTGTGCAAAAGGTCCCTTGAAAACAACACGCTCAACGATTTGACAATCTTGCTTGGAGGTTCATGGGTAGTTCTAAGTAGGGTTACAAGTAGGGTAACCATACCGTACTAAGGGGACTTATAACCCTACTTAAAACTGCCCATGAACCTCCAAGGGGGGTTCCTTGCTATAACTATGGTATAATATATCCCGAAACCCTGGTCTAATTTTTAAGGCCCCTAATATAGAGCTCTATTATAGATCCCTTATAAACCCCTTTAAGGATCCCTTTACAGGAACTCCAAAACCCCCCTATATCAGTGCAGGCGGCCTTCAGATCTTGGAGCCTGCCAACGTCTCTCGGCATTGTATGGGCAAGCGGTTGCTTGCTGTTGGGCCGCTGTTTCCCGAATGACCTCACGTGCGGTGAGCTACCCAA
Organism: Symbiodinium sp. CCMP2456; assembly: GCA_905221635.1. Lineage (NCBI taxonomy): Eukaryota > Dinophyceae > Suessiales > Symbiodiniaceae > Symbiodinium > Symbiodinium sp. CCMP2456. Next base: position 30,484 of record CAJNDV010019236.1, on the reverse strand, counting down.
CATTATGCCTTTGAAGCAAAAGGACTTTTCAGAGTTTCATGCTGTTCATGGGCCGCCGCAACGAATGCTGTGCCAGCCTGTGAACAGTGGGCTTTGTCACGGCAGGCTGGCATAGCTTGCGGGTAGCCAGCTTCCTTAATCGGACCCAGCATGTGGCCAGATGTGCAATTGGGACCGCTCGATGGGATCTCCGCTATTGTACTGTCGTTCACCACTGCTGTGGATGCAGCCAATCTTTTGATCTTTGCACTAAGGCGAATCCGACGACAGCGTGGGCCCAAACATGATGGGGCATTTTGGAGCTTGCACCTGCCTTGATACGCCCAAGTGGGGTGAGGGGCATTGAGATTTCATCTCATCACAAGCAGCACTAAACAATATTTAAGGGTTTTTTTGTGCTTCACTTGTTCCGACGTTGGTTCTCCGTCGTGAGCATCGGCCCTGGCAAGCTCGGAAGACCAGGATGTAGGTTTCGCAGCTCCCGCGTCCCCCGAACCGTTTCGCGTTGTGGCATGTCGGTCAGGAGCATTCAGACGTTTCAGCAGGCCGCGTTTTGCCAGTATGGACGCTTCGACGTATTCTGAACGGGAGAGTCTAAGCCCTTCTCAACCAAAAACGCATGGATATGCGGCCGCACATTATGTACATATGCATGCACATATATATATATATATATATAAATGTATGTATATATATAATATATATATATATATATATATATTATGTATATATAACGTATGTGTATATATACACACGTATGATACACCATCGTAAATTGTCTATAACTGGCTTATGTGTTGTTATTGTTTGTTTATACGCAATGCTTACAAGTCTCATTGGCAACTCTCCGAGGTCGATAGGATCAAGCGCTATGGTGGCTCGACATCGCCGACGATGCCGTGGCCAGAGGAAGAAGAGGATGCAGATGAGGACGCTTGCTGGAATTGCAACATCAGTCTCCCTGAGAGAGACTTCAACTTTCTACACCATTTGCTTCGGTGGACGTTTGCACTTCCGCGATTTTGCAGTGGCATCTGGCTGAGGGTTTCTGAAGTCTCGAATCCTCGTAGAAGCTGTGAGTCCTAAGCCCTAAAGCCTGAAGACCCTAAAGCAGACCTGCTTTAGGATCGATACGATCGCCTGGAGAAGCTGAAACTCGGCGAAGACTCTTCCCTTACGGGTATTTTTAGGGTTCCAGAACAATTGCCTATACCTATACTATTTTGGGGGTTCCTTATTATTATTTTTATTTTTTTATTTTTATTATTTCTATTTTATTATTATTATTACTATTATAGTATAATGGGCCCCCAAACAGGCCCCTATATTAGGCTTCAAAGTCTGGCGTGTGTCGTGTGGATGCAATGCTTCGGCGATGCGGTTCAGGGGCGGGCTAGTAACTTCATAACTTCTGAACTTCAGCTTTAGCTGTCGGGCATTGAGGTCTATTTCTGGGCCCTGTAAATATCTGTTGCCGTTGAGAGCCTCCACATATCCCAAAATCCAGGGACGATTCTTAGAACCGGTCATGGGGTACATCCTCGCGTTCTGCTTTTTTGGAGGGGGGCGGGTAGGCATGAATATTCATCTCATGATTACTAGTATGGAAAGAAGCATGATTATTGCTAATATGTTTGTTGATACCTTTTTCATAGCTCCTATGTCGATGCCTTGTTTGCTGTAGACAGTGGCTGCCGCTGAACTGTATTCGCTTTTGGTTCGACAGCCCCGCACCCTAAACCCCAAAGCCCAATCACTAAACCCCAAACCCTAAACCCTAAACCCTAAACCCTAAGCCCTAAACCCTAAACCCTAAACCCTAAACCCAAACCACCAACTGCAAGCCCAAAGACTTCTAACAGCCTACTAATGCCCGAGAACCACAAAGTCGATCAAAGTCCTGTAAAGGTTTAGGGTTTAGGGTTTAGGGTTTAGGGTCAACTTCAACACAAAGCAAAAGTGATCAAAAGTACGTACTCTGCAGGCGCCCTTCGAGGGCTTCAGCATGTGTTGGACGATGTGCCCTAGAGTTCAGGGTTTAGAAGTTTAAGGTTTAAAACGAACGTGAACGACCTGAATCAGGGTCCTGGAAGTAGACTTCAGAAAAGCCCGGAGATATGCTCGTACTGGGCTTTGCACATCCCTTTCGAAGAGCTTCCTCGAGCGTTCTACTTAATGCTTGTAGGGGAGTTTATCATTGGGTTCTATGGGGTCTACGAGATTCTACGCGGGTTATACTAGGTTTCGAAGTATGGAAAAGATAGATAAGAACCTTAAGCCCTAAACCCTACCTAAACCCTCAAAAGTAGATCAAAATAATGGCCCAACACCTACAAAAGGCGGTTATTCTACATACTTTTGGGGTTCAGGTAGACCCCCAAAAGCCCCTACACCCGAAGGTTCCAAGTGTGGTCCCTAATATGGACCCTTAGGCCTTTCTAGGGACGCTTAAGGGTACAAAGAGGGTATATAGTAGGTATACGTGTAGGTATATAAGGATCCCAGCCTTCAGGGCCCATACCAGGAGCCCATGGGTTCAACCTTAGACTAACGTCCAGGTCGAAGACCTTAGACGACAAGCCCGGCGTGGAGTTGCAGTTCATCGCAGCGGGCCTCAGTTTGGGCCGGGGGGCGGGGGGGAGGGGGGGGGTATAGGGTTTAGGGTTTATACGGGTTACGGGTTTAGGGTTCAGGGTTCAGGGGTTGGGGTTAGGGTCTAGGGTTTAGGGTCGGGCCAAGAAAGAAGACTCAATAAATTAGAACAGGGTTGTGATGGTGTTGTGGTTGCAATATAGTACAGTGAAAGCAAGGATCCTGAAGGAAAAAGTGCAGAAGCCACGTACTCAGGCTTCTATATTAAGTGTTGTCGTGACCCCATGCTCTGAAGAGCCGGGAGTTGTAGAGCTTAGTTTCCACGTTGGGTTCGCGCCCTGGCTGGCTTTCTTTCATGTTGCTATCAGCTCGAATCCTGGCTGCGTTTCGTTTTGGCTAAGAGGTGTGGTCCAAACTTTTATCGACCACTTAGTTTAGGGTTTAAGGTTCAGGGTTTGGAGTTTAGGGTCACTTGTGTCTGTTGGGCACGACCATGCCCGACAAACCCAATAGTACGCTGGAGGGTTGGTGCCTGCAGACCTGAAAGACGGGGGAAAGCAAAGTCCAGTGCGGGGGCTGAAACCCTAAAATCCATTTACTCTGAACGTCAAAGCCCTATGACGGTACACATGGGTTTGGGAATAGAAAACCGCAGCGATCCGGCAAATATACTCTACCTTATACGATATTATACAAAGCCATACTAATCTTATACTGTTATTATATGTACGATATTAGACTTGTATGATTGTTATTCTACATCGTACTAATCTTATACTATTATATACTATATTGTTTGAATAGTAGGAACTAGTATATAATATGAGCTACTACTAACAGGAGCTGCTTCTGCATCAGCGTGCGGGTGAGCTGGGAGCTTAACGAGCTTGTTTTGAAGTTCCAAAGGTGCTTTTAGGGTTTTAGTTCAGGGTTTTTGGTTTATAGAGGCATGCCTCGGGCTTTGGGTTTAGGTGTCAAGCCGGACCAAAGTATGGTTTAGGGCTTTGAGTTTAGGTTTCCGACTTTTCCAGAAATCAAAAAGGGAGTTGGCGTTTCAAGGCCCTGCTTCACGCAAAGGGCTTCCTTCTAAGGAGAAGAAGCCTCTGCGGGGGCATCTCGTTCAGGTTTTCGAGTTGCCAACACTAAGCCCATCCAAGGTGAAGTTGTTGATAGCGTTGATGTGGGGTTGTTGTGAATTCATGCATCAGGGAATATGTAAAGGTCGAGTTTGGAAAAGGGAGCTGAATTGAATGTAAGATCACTGCTTTTCGTAGGGGGATTCTGTGCTGTGTTGAGGTGTTGTGTGTACGCTTCGGCATGTCTTGTGCTTCCTCTCCTGTTGCCAAGGACCTCTCCTGTTGCCAAGGACCTCCCTTAGGGTTCTTCTGACCCGAAATATATCTAGTTAACTAAGTCTCTAACCTAGGAAGACAAAACTTCTGTAAACCCTATCAAGAACCATATCAAGCCCGTATAACGCCGCTGTCAAGCCTTCTCAAATTACAACTGCAACATAACGGATGAACTCAGTCGCAGGATCTGTCAGCAAGGCCCCCAAAATCCCCACAGGAACATCCTGCCAAGCCCCATAAGCATGAGTTTCCGATTAGCGAAGTCCGAGTATCTATCTTTCAAGCAGGCGCCTGAAGAAGAACTGTTCAACCCTAGCGCGCCAGAGCAGGGACACCTAAATAAAGCAGGAATAGCAACAACGCTAAGCCTTGAGTCGAAGAGCGGTGTAGGTCTCTTCGAGACACCAAGTCTCGTCTTTGCTCTACCTGCGGCTTCAACTCACCAACGACTGAATAAGCTTGACAACCGCAATGCAGATGATAATACTCACAATGGTAATTATTATATTACTAACAACGTTTCAGACTTCCAACGAAGCACTTCGCTAATTTTTGGGGTGTAAAGGGCATAGGCTATTTGGGGTTCAGGGGCTTGGGGTTCAGGCCATGAGCAACGATCCTATGCGGGGCTTAGTTTGTTCAGGAATCGAGGCCAACGCACGAGCTGGCTACGGATTGGCGTGAGGATGAAGTAGCAGGGGAAGCTGAGAATGGAAAAGCCACGATCAGATCACGACAGATTTACAGCCTGAGGCTTAGAGTTGTGATTCGAGGGTTTTGAGGGTGTCGGGTTTCGAGTTGAGGCATTTCGGGCTTCTGTGGGATTAGTGCTTAAAACACATACGGGGGTATGCTGACTGCAGCTACTGAGGTTGTTCTCCATCGAAGAAGAGGCACTGGGCCGTATCCCCCCGCTGTCTTGCTGCTATGTCCGAAGCTGCGCCCTGAACCCAAAGCCCTCAACCCCGTAACCCTAAACCCCTAAACCCTAAACCGCTAAACCCTAAACCCTAAACCCTAAACGCAATCAACTTCGGTAATGTAGGAGACTCCATTTCTTGGCATGTCAAGCCCGACGGTAAAACAGTCTGAAGAAGCCCAAGTCGGGCTCCAAAAGTGTAGACGGTAGACGGTTTAGGGGTTATAAGCTATAATCTTTCTTGCACCCTTTAGGAAGGAGCTCAACAAAAGCCTCCGAATACAGGGTTTGCAGTCCTTGAGTCTTGGCCTTTTGGGGGCGAGTATCTTGCAATACTACTATATATCTCTTCAAGCTCCCATGCCTGACCGTTTAGAACAGCGGTTTAGAGATTCGGAGTTTGGGGCTGCGAGTGCTCGAACCTTTTTTCAATCACGACGGCGCTAGGGCACTTTCGGTGAGAGTTGAGGGCTTTACTTTGTTCGAGGGTCAGGGTTTTCAAACCGGGATCCTTGAGGCTTCGAGTACAGTAAACCCCAAAAAGTTGGAAACCGGATTAAGGACAAATAGTGCTGGGATTCCCTACACATTACTCTTGCGGATTGAGGCTATTG
>CAJNDV010019236.1:275-24588 GCA_905221635.1 Symbiodinium sp. CCMP2456 | reverse complement strand
CAAAAAGGGCTCCCAAAAAGGGCTCCTTTAAGGGGATCCTTGGGGGCTCCTTTAAGGGCGGTCGTTAAAAGCCTCTGGGGGCCTCAGGAGTTTAGGAATGCATGGTTTTAGCGTGCTTGGATCTTGGCTTTGGTTCTTTGCTGTATGGCTTTAGGATTTTCAGGTTTTGGCAGTGTAGGAGTTTGGGGTTTCATTCAGGATTTTGTATTTAGGGTTCGGCGAGAGCTTGTAGAGTTCGGCGCCCAAGGCTTGAGTTATATTTAAGGGCCATTCAGATCTGATGCCTTGCTTCCATCGGTATTCGGCCACGAGGTTTCACAGTTTCACCTCAACTTTGAATCCTTGCTTATACCATTTTTTCTTTTGGAGGGGGGGGGGGGGTCCNNTTAGAGTACAATGGGCCCCAAAACCCTATTCTAAGTATTAAGGCCCCTTTTCTTTAGCTGGAGTTAGTGGAGGCCGGGACCTTTCTTCGGAGCTGCTGTCATGCGCGGCGGGTTATGAACCAGTATTGCTCTGCTGTATTATATATATATATGTATATATATATATATATATGTATAATATTATATATAATTATACATACACATGTACTCGTAGTATGTCTATGTATGGGATTGATTGCAGAGGCTTTCCCACGCACGGAAGCAGACTGCTTCTTGGCCAGCCTTGCTGGCTAAGACGGTAGCAATAGCAATACTTGTGCAAGGGGCCGGCCTCAAGTCTCCAAACAGATGCAGGGCTCAGCTGTCCAAGTTACAGACCTCTGTCTGCCAAGGACCCAAAGCCTGAAGTGGGAGGCGCGTCTTTCAGGGACAGGTTTTTTGAGGGACTTGGCAGGAGGGAGCGGGGCATCATACCCATCAGTCCCGCAAGTTACTGCTTCCGGAAATCTACGATCCATGCTGCTGCACCTCTTTTGGAGCTGGATGCATGACACCTCAAGTGCCCGAAACTGTGAGTATCGACGCTGTTCCCGACCAACCCGACAACCCGAATCCGAGACCTGCCGACCCTGCAGTTTTCCCGCAGCTCCAAGTCCCGACAGGCCGTGAGCGCCGGTGGAACTCCGCCACAGCCCCAGAGTCCCTCAGTGTTTTGAACTTTGCAGCTCGAGGTTTGGGGATGGAGAGAGAGTAACTTAGTATTTCAGTCCTTCCCAGCAGCCCCGGATGCGAGGCCCAGTGCTCGAAGCTTCCACAGTGCCTGCGTGGCAAACGACGTCTACGTCGTTTTCGGCTACTGCCTTGGACCCTTACTGCTTTTTGCTTTCTAGAGATTTGGGGTTGGCGGCCTCAGGGAGTTTAGGATCTGCACGGGTCTAGCATTAGGATTTTGCGGTTTTTGTCGGTGTTGCACAAGGTCTTTACTTGGGGCATAGCACTTCAGGTTGATCAGATGCACAGGCTCGTAATCCTTCCAGAGTTGAAGGGGGCCAAGGAGCAGAGCAGTCCCAAAACGACAAGGGTGCTCCGAGGCCTAGAGTCTGAAATCGAGAGGTTCCAGTGTGAGAGAGGATGAAGGTACTGATTTCCCCCATGGCTGCTGAGTTAGACATCTCGTGTGCTCGTGCAACAAGCCTAGGCAGCGGCTCTATGTCATGTGTTGTAGGTGTTCTTCATGTTGCACTGGGAGCAGCTTGCACCTATCGACAGAGTGGCGGTTGACGAGGTGGCAATAGCGCCGTGGACTACAGCGAACCCTTGAATGACATTCACTTGTCGGGGCCCCGAAGTGAAACGGTGGAGGCTTCAGAGTTTGTCCATTGAAAGGCTCGGTTGTTGGTGCACGTCGAAGGCGGCAGCCCCCGCTGATACACTCGAGAGGCATGCTAAACCCAGACCCTAGGCCCTAGTAGGGTGTGCTACAATGTTCCGCTGCACTTTCAAAAGGGTGGGTACTTCTGAAATTTTGACAAAGAGGGATGGCGCCCCCAAGCCTTTGCTAAGAAAGCTTGTGACTGGCTCGTCTGCCGGGGGACCGGTGCAAGGGACATCAATCTGGCAAGCACACGACTTCTATTTTACAATACCTGGAAAGGTGTTACCGAGCTTGTGTTGCATTTCAGCGAAAAGGGCCTGAGCTGGCGAGTGGCACCGCAGATTTGCTACGTTGGTACATGCTGGCATGCTTGCCCGGTGCCCTATGCAGTTGTCTTTCCACCCCAAACCAAGCATGGAATGGCACATCAGGCAAGATATTGCCCGCGAGAAGTCTTCGAGATTCGTAGCACGTATGGGATTGTGTTGCTGCATGTCGTTGCACTCTAGCAACGGCTTCGCCCAATTCAGATGTGGGAAGCCACGCCAATTTACTGTATGTGAAGCACCATGCCTCGCTCAAACAAGGCTTGATCTGCGAAGTAGCTCCTGGACGACTCCCCAGGCTGCAACTGTGCACGGGGAAGATGTTTTCTTTATTGTGCAGTCGTTTCGGTTGGTCTCTGTGGACTTATCCAACTAGGACACGATGTTGATTCTCCGCGGGATTTTCGTCAACCTTTTCGCAATCGTCATCCTGCTGAGTTTGAAAGCGGACATATGCTGCTTCGAACACACAATGCTTTCGTGCACTGATACGTCCTGTTGGTGGTTTCAGCCGGTGCCGTCGCTGTGCCACCCGCAAGCATCTACAGCTAGGCAGTGCAGCACGTCTGGCTGTATCCTGTGCGAGGTGTTTGGAGAGGCGCCAGCGCCAAGGCATGCTGTTGCATCAGTAATGGGACTGACTTGAAATCTTCTAGTTTTAGGCCTTTGTTGAAAGGGGTCTTTCAGGCTGTCTGATCCTTCTGTTTTCGGGTTTCTCCAAGCCTCCACGACCGAGATGAGAAGAGCGAACTGATCCAGAAGTATTCCTCCGTCCTGCCCCAGCAATGTCTACATACCCGTGGCCGTTCGCCCACTGGGCACGGCAGATCTTGGGAAGCTGAAGGTTTGGAAGTCGGAAACGCACAGTCCCACCTCGAGGGCTTGGGCCATGGCGCCGAGCACACATGCAAACCCCAAGGCTGCACCCCAAGGCCCCCAGCCCAGCACCCCGGCAGGTTTGGGCACAAGATGATCCATGGCCCTGACAACCAGATTTTCGTCTTTGGCGGCTCAACATCGGCCTCTGGGGCACCCGCCCGAAAACCCAGCCTCGAAGCTGGTAATTTCGGTTCCAGGGCTTCGGCTGTAGGGCTTTTATGGGACATGGGTCTAAACTAAATTCCGTGGGCCCATCCGCCTGTTCCTCAGAGGTGGTGGACAAAACCCCCGGTGAAGCTTTGAACTTCAAACTCTCAAGATCGTTTATGGGTGAGCCCAAACTCCAAATCCCCAATCCAGTGCCCGATTAAGCGTGATCGCCAGGTTATGGCAGTCTCTACGGACAAGAATGATTAATGAATGGTGCATCGAAAGTGTTCGCTCAGTACTAGTCTTGGAAACTGTATGCACTGTATGCACTCAAGATTATCGAAACCCACGCCGGAAAGCTACTGAGAGCCTTGATCGTGCGTGGTTCTTGAACGTTGCAGAAAGCGTCTTCGGTATCCACAAACAGCACCATTCGCGACGAACGAGGAATACGAAGCAACTGATATCACAGAACAGAACAGAACCAACAGAACTGGCAAAACATATAGTCAGAGTTATTGAGTTCCAATCACGATGCGGATCGTTAAGGTGTCACTTAGACACTTCACAGCTCCAGAAGGCACGCCTACATGGGCAACACAGTGGTAGATTGCCACAAGCGACTGTGTCATTGCTCTAACTTCAGGATACCATCGTGCACTGCTGGTACAACACGGTAGGGTCACTGGCAATATTAATTAACAACAATACAAGTAATGATGATGCAGTTTTTAATTTGCCCAGGTTCAGCCAGGATCTTTGCACGCCTTTCAGCTGGCCACCTCCACCTGGATCACTGTGCAGGTTACCTCCCATTCCCTTTGTTTCCTAAGGGGAGGCTGCTGCTGTCTTGGCTTCGATGGGGCTGTTGAGGGCAGCCTGTTTGGTTTGACCACGGGAGACGTAGAACGATAAGCCCGAAATTGATCTAGTGAGTGGGAGAAGCCGGCCATCCATTGTAACTAACCACTGAAAGCGTGCCCTGTCGGGGTGTGATAGTCCTCATATACGAATATAATTTGCGGGTTCTGAACATGCAGTGGCTACGGTTCGGAAGATAATCCGACAGTCACAGAAGGCCCTGCTGCCGGATTTTGGGCACCTCTGCGACGATAAGCAGGAGCCTCTTCCCTCCATACTAAACCCTAAACCCTAAACCCATTCTGAGTGCACTGGTCTCCCAGCAGCTCTCACTGTCGATGGCTTCAGCTTGTCCAAGCAGCACTAGCAGGCAACAATGAATAGCGAATAGCTCCACCACTACTGAGACGCAGGAACCTGCACGGCTATGTCGCAGACGGCAGAGTGATTATGTATGAGGAAAAACAGTGTCATTGCCATTCAGCTTCTGATGCTAGCTATGCTGAAATTAGCTGTAACAATGCAGAAGCACTTTCGACGGGATCTGCTGCTGGTGCTAGCATTGCATAGACATGGCCGCGCTACCCTGGAACTGCAGCTTCTGCACGTCAGGAGCCCAGCAATTGACCACACACGCACAGTTGTTTCTACGTTGAAGCATTCCGTGGTCTGCTATGCAAAAGCCCTGCGACTCCGCAGAGCTGACGCAGAAGGCCAAAACGAAGGGGGCCGCGCTGAGCCAATCGTACCCCGCTCGACTCAAGTGTCCGAACCTCTGAGGATGCTCAATCCGCCAGGAGCAATCAGGCACGCAGAGACCGGCGGTTCAGAGCTGTTGCCTGCTTCATGCCATGTATTTGTTTAATGAAGTTTTAGAAGGCCGATGTCAGTCCACTGTAGCAGCCAAACCAAACCGACGCTGGGAGGTGCGAGCGGTGGCATCATTGCCTCACCTCACCCTTAAAGCTCTGAGGAGAGCCCTAAGGCCCTGAACCTGAATAAGCGTAAGCCCTTAAGTGCCCTGTCGTGCAGTTGCAGTGCCTGCGGCAATCCGCGCGTGCCGACTGAAACACCGACACCGGTGCCCTCCTCTACAGGGCCCCACCTGGGTCGTTGGGTTTGGTTTCGGGCTCCTGCGGTTTAGTAGGGCTTTCAGGGTTTGGCGCGGTCCGTCTTCTGTCTTTTGGATGTTATTGCGGTGTTGATAGCCCTGCAGCCCTCGTGGTTTTCTGCTTTGGAGCCCAGTAGCAGGCTGCAGTCAATTCTACTAATCTTTGTTGTCCTTCGTCCTACCGCTAATCCAACCCAGTATTCCCGAGAGTCAGAGCCATCTCTGAGACAGCAGGTCGGATGGAAACCTCCCACAGCATGCAAGCTCGACGCTCTCACCAGCCCCGAAATCAAGCTTCACCCCCCTGCCAATTAGTTGCTTTTTGGTTCTCTGCTTGGAGAGGTACTTCACCTCAATGCTGCAGCACAGGAGGGTGCTCGCGCAAAGGCTCGGGGCTCATGGAATCCCCGGAATCCCCATGCCTGAAGTCCAACCCCTGTGCACGGAGAGGAAAAGAGGGAGGGAGGGAGAGAGAGAGAGAGGCAGAAAGACACAGACAAGAAGATGAGAAAGCTAGAAGGGCCGAGATGTGTGGTCTGCATACGGAAGTAGGGTTCAAGCCCCTCCCCGAGCTCGAATGACTTGATTGGACACTGCATTACATCAGCACCCCGAACAACTAATACTGTTGAGCTTTACGACATCCTGTAACAACACGTGCCCTTTCGTGCAGCACTCACAAGTCCTGGACATCTGTGTCTGAAGCTTCTAACCTGATGGCTTTAGCTTTTTCAGTTCCAAACAGAAAACTCAAGATGTCTGTGGTAATGGTATTGGTAGGAGCCATTAGTCATCGCCATCATCATCAGCATCATCATCATCGTCATCAACAATAAAAACACGGCAACAACGACAACAACCACGACGACGACGACAAAGACGGCGGACGACCACGACGACCACGACGACGACGGCGACCACGACCACGACCACGACCACGACCACGACCACAACAACAACAACAGCACGCACAACCACTGCCACAGCGGCAACGGCAACGGCGACGACGGCCACCACCACCACCTCATCACAATCATCATTACCATCATCACCATCAATAACAACAACAGTAAACACAAGAAGTGCAGCAATATCTAACTACAGTAAAACTAATAAAGCCATGGTACGTCTAGCAATAGTAGCAACAACAGTAACTACAGTAAGAACCGTAACGATTGGTCGTAGTTGTACTCGTCAGAATATCTTCGAAAATACTAACACTGGCACAAAGACAGGATGATAAACAGGAGCTGGCAACCTAATTCTAAGCTGAAGCTGGGGACCGAAGAGCTCAGAGCCCTTCGAAGCCAAAGCGCGAAGTATTCAACGCTTTTCATCATGTCTAGGTGCTTGTAAAGAGATCTACAAGGGTTCTAGAAGGTGTTTTGGTCTAATGCTGCCATGTTTTCGGGTTTAGGTTTTTGCGGGCTTTGGACTTACTTGGGGTTTTTGGGTTGAGGGCTGATGTAGGGTTTGGAGTTTACAGGTTTAGAGTGGTTTGGAGGCATGTCATCACGGGTCTGGTGTATATTGAAATCTAGTTCTCTAGAGATGATACGAGGATACCATCTCCATTCTTTCGAGGCTGAGGCTTCTGCGGCACCCGCACCGGTGATGAAACCCACAGCTGCGTCAGCAGGCCTCGCCGAAGGTTCTGGAGATAGGAGCTCTGAAGATAATAGGACTGGCCTTCGAGTGAGAATGAGGCATGTGCGTTCAGCAGCAGCAGCAGCAGCAGGGGGCATGCCTGCTTTCAAAATTACCGAGAGAGTAACACGCAGCTTTGGCATTCATGTCGGCTGCAGCTCCCCCTCCCGGCTACAAGCACATTCCTGCTAGCCTGGCAGCGCTGTTTTCCGTAGTTTTCCGAGTCGTCTGCTTGCCCGGCCCGAAGGTGCCTGATCTCTTGCTAAGCCGCAGCTATTGACTGCTGCAGGCCTCTCCGCCGCCGAACGCAAAGCACGGGAGGCTTGGAGTGTTCGTCGCAAGTTTGGGAAAAAGGGTTCGGGGTAGCTTTCATCAGAGTTTCAAGTGGCCTGGCCAATTCATGTTCAAATGCGTACAGATCCTGGGAAAAGGTACCTATCGGGGTCATCAGACTCGCCTTTCGCCAAGCCTCACCAGCCCGACCCATAGCGAGCTCAGAGACATAAGGTACTTCTGAATTCTGCCGCGACCCTATATTGAAATCCTGCAAGCCCTTTTTCTCTTGTTCCCTGCTGAACACGAGAAGAGAAGGAGTGTGGAAGAAGCACTCACTACTGTAACGATTCGTGCAGGAGGAGATGGCTGCGAAGCGTCAGAAGAAGGAGTCCACGGTCCGCATGTTTACTTCAACATCGCAGTTATTTTGGGTTTGGGGGCGAGCCTGTCCACTCTGTCAAGGAAGTATGCACGGCAAACCTGATGGCTTGGGCTTCGTGGTAGGGGCTTACAGCAGGACATTTGCAAGCCTGCGTCAATGCTTCGTCGATGCCAGCAGCGTGAGCATGCACTACCTCTGGGGTCGTGGGTTGTTTGGCGATGTCTCTCACTTACATACTGACGTTTGGAACTTCCATCGTTTTTTCGCAGTTCGAGATGTTCCAAGTTCAAATACTAGCGTTTCGAACATCCAGCCATTTCGACTTGTACGCTTCTGCAAGAACGCGCAACAGAGGAAACTTCTGCTTGTTTTTTAGGAAGTCTGAAGCCAAAATTGCAAGATAGGTGTGCGGATTTCTGTTGGGAGGCGTTCCTCGCAGGTTCTTATGATTGGAAGGAAAAAACATGGAAGGCAGGATAGCCCTGAACTTTGCCATAGACTCAAACATCCGGACGGTTCAGTACTCTGTGTTGAGAAGCACGAAGTCTAGAAGCACGAAGTCTGAGTTACAGGCGAGCCACAAGTCTAGTTGCAAGTAACTCGATGGGTGTGCCAATGTGTTGTTTGAGCACAGGACCTTCTTTTCTTCCGAGAACAGGGGACAGATTCAGCTTAAGCGCACGAACCCAGAAAGTGGGAATGACCATTTACGTGCTTGACGAGTCTTGGTTCCAGTATCGATTCATGACACCCTTAAAAGGTTACACAGCTTTAGACCCGAGCAGAAGATCTTCACTGACTGCCAGCACTTCCGAGAGACCATCCATTGCTCCGCGAACAGGAGGAAGAAAAGCAACGGATACTGGCGCAGGCTGGAAGCCGAGTTACTGGCACGTGCGGATTGCCAGGGCAAGTGGTGACTCAATCGGTTGGTATCATGTTGTTTCTGAGCAGCCTTGTTATTCCACAGCCAGAAGCTAAGGCCTGTGATTGCCTTGACTCGCTCCTCAGAACTAGAGAGAGCTTGATCAGACTCCTTTTTGGGCAGCTCAAGCACCGAACCTCATATTAAGCCGACATGTCCAGTGAGATCATTCTATCTCGAATATGTTGGGTTCGTGGGTTGGCTTCATACGTGTCTGTGGTCTCCGAGGCGGAAGCAGATCGTCGGGCCAGAATGGAGCCGCCCTTGCCCGGTGGCCCATAGATCCGCCGTCCACAACAGACGATGGTGTTCGTGATGAGAACGGTAATCAACACTGATGCCAAGGATGGAATGATGGTGATGATGATGGTGGGAAAGATGATAAGAACGCTTGCGACAGCTTGCGATAGTGACGGCCATGATGACGATGGTGATCGTCGGCATCGCCGTCAGCAGGGTCATCATCATCAAAACCATCACCACCACCAAGAATCATAGCGGCAAAAACATCCCTTCTGCATCCTAAAGCTCTTCATCATCACCACGACCATGATTGTTATCATCGTGCTCATCCTGACGTTCAGCAGCCTTAACATTTCGTCACCGTGTCATCTCTGAGGCCGGTGCCCGAGGCCACTCCCTCGCCACAGCCCCTCGCGCCGCCACGTGCGGCAGCTGCGGCTGCATCGCGGAGGGTGCGGCCGGGTCTCCCAGGTCTGGAGTTTTTCTAAGGGATGAGCTCTTGGCCAATAGCTTCAGGTTCTTGGTAGGGCTCAGCTTGCAGAAAATGCCGCTGAGGTTGCAGCTCCTTTGCCCGCAATGGGGCCGCAACATTGTCTTCACCTGCTTCGAGCCGCTCGGTTCAGCTTCAGTTCAGCAGGTGTTAAACGTGAGGAGGCCCAGTGATGAATGTTGAGACCTACAGATCTTGAGTAGTCAGCAAGAGGTTCGTACCATGAGAAAGGCTCGAAAGGTCTAACGCTGTGAATCTAAACGAAGTGGCACATCCTCCATGAAGACTGGTATAGTCTGGTACTGCATGCGCGGACTTGGTTATGCATGCAAATCCCGCACCGTGAACAAAGATTGACGATCGTTAGACTCTTCTTGACTAAGAGAAACCCCAGACCCTAAACCTAGAACCTCGAAGGGTGACTAAGAGAAACCCCAGACCCTAAACCTAGAACCTCGAAGGGTGCGGTCGTCGAAGATACTTGAACTTATCGCATGCACAGCTCGAACGAACCCAGCGGGCCAAAAGACAAAAGACAATGCCAGCACCAACTTAATCTGAAACAACCCCCCCAAATTCAGACAAGCCCCTGTTCATTCGTTAAGCAAGCTAGAGGTAGTCCCGCAAGAACAGATCCTGGTTCAGAGCAGAGCTGTGAAGCAAGGAGACATCTAGATTCCCACCTGCGACCTGCATTTCTCTTGCGAAACCTATATACGAGCCTTATGAGCCACCTTGAAAAACCCTTGTGCGAAGATTAGAAGCTGTCCCTGAAATCCCTGAACCCTACACCTACACCCTTATAAGTTATAACCCTGTTGTGAAAACAACTTATGAAGATCGAGGTCGACCAATACCCTCGGCGAGTTGCGGAGTGCCCTTCGCCAGGTTCGGCAGCTGAGGGGCAGCATCGGGGCCTGAATAATTAACCTGTAATACTTTTCCATAGGCGCCTGAATATAGCTGATAAGTATGTATATATATATATATATATATTTCTTTCTTTCTTTCTTTCTTTCTTTACTTATCTATTTATTTATTTATATTTATTTATATTCATATATTTATTTATAGATAGCTCATAGTGAAACGTACACCAGAACCTTATCCTTATTCTGAAGCCCCTTATGTGCTTCTCAATTGGACTTCTTGTCCGGTTTGTTGAGGGGTTGGGGTGCAAAGGGCTTTAGGATTGGGGGTGTCGGGTTTTGCAGTGTGGGCTTTTTAGGGATTTTGAAAGTTGGCAGAGATTGGGGTCTCGCAAGATCAGGGGATCAGAGTTTCAATGTGCTGTTGTGTTTGGACTTGGACCAAACGGCTTGGAGTGAAAGCAAATTATCAATTTCGAGCCGATCTTTCTGTAAAAAATGCACCTGCATTCACCTCAACCTGTCACGATTGAAAGAGCCCAACTCCTCTTTGAGTTTCTCTGAGGTCAGCGAATTTAGTAGAACTCTGCCTATGTAGGATAGTCCTAGAACGAGGTAGCCTGTCCAGGAGTCTTTCTACAGGCAACCTCGTGTGCCTCAGTGCCTTTCAACCAGTCGGCTCCATGAGCTCCGTTCATCACCACTTGGAGGTTCATGGGAGTTAGTAAGTACTGTTATAAGTACCTTAATTGAGGTTATAAGTATTTGTAAGTATAGTTACCTTATTCATAACCCTGGTTACTAAGTCCCATGAACCTTTAAGCAAGGTCGAGTGCGATGCCTCCGTGACACCCGCCCGGAGATTTCGCAGCCCCAGCCATGCCAAGACACGCCAAACCTCGATCTTGTTCCGAACTCGCATCAGGACCTCGTCAACGGCCTGTCGGGCATGAGGGATGGGCGGCAGCAGGAGCTTCGGAAGCAATTTTGGTGCTTTCCTTGCAGGCAAGCACAGCCAGCGATTCGCCGAAACGTTACATGACATAACCCAGCCGTAGGGAATTCCGAACTGCTGACACATTCGCTCAAGAACGACTGTCCACATGTGAGCAGACACCCCAAAACCATATCAGCACAGAGCGTTATAGTTTGCACCGATCTACTTGGCATTCTGAAGTTGTGTTTGGATACTTGGTATTACGGATTCGTGCAAAAATCCCGGTAGGGGAGCGTGAGCGTGTATATACCTTTCAAGATTCTGAAATCCTCCGCGCGATCATTTCCACAGCGTAATTTTGAAACCGCAAACGACATTCCAACATTCTAACGGCTTACTCTGGGATGAGGTTGTGAAGTATACATAAACCCGAGGTGAACACGGATGTACGTCGAGCTTTCTCTCCTCTCCTTATCTTCCCTCCCTGTCTCCCCGCACCCTCTCCTCTCCTCTCCTCCATGTCTTTCTCACGGTCTTCATCTCACTCTTTGTCACTCTGGCTCACTCGCTCTCTTCCTGAAAGAGCCCTTGGCAGCCTTGGCAGGATGTCGCGACTGCAGAGGCTCAGGTCCCAGAGGCAGCGGCCACGAGAGTTTCAGGGTGACACGGTTTTGGACCGGGGTAGAGGGTTTACAGCTCCCGGTTGCTAATTCAGGCTTCTCATAATTTTCACAATGACAGGATGTGCTTTCGAGACTTTGTGTGCTTTGTCCTTGCCAGGAAGCGTCGATCGTTTTTGCGGAGCAGGTGCGCGCTTTCAAGCCATCCCCCCGTACAACAAAACCTAATATAGGTCTTGAAGTCTCGCCGACATCTGGAATAGAAGCTCTGGGCTTTCGCAAGATCTAGCCCCTGGTTTGCTTCTTCTGCAATGATCCGCTTTTGACCGGAAGAGACTGGATTGAGGCCGCTCTGCGGACTCTGAGTCCTCCGGTGTTCTGTGCGTAGAGGTTTCGCATTGCCACGAGTATGCCATAAGTTCTAGTGAGTCCTGGACATGCACACAAGACGCACATAATACTGGACTTATTGTATTTATATTGCATTATACCATGCTATACGATATTATACTTTAAGTTTTGTATTATGTTAAGCTATACATGAACCCAGGTTCCACACTGCAAAGGCCTTAGCTTCCCACGTCCGAACCTGTTCTCTGCAACTCTGCAGTAGATGTCGGAGGCATCCCAGATGGTCTCGAATCCTATGCACTGCCTGTTTAGGTTTCCTGACAACGATGTCCTTTTTCAGCTTCCGATCCTTAAATATAGGAGCAAACGTGATGGAAATGGGGTGTTGGAAAGCAAACAAGCATGGTAGCAGCAACAACAACAACAACAACCGTCACAAGTCTTGTAACTGTGGTGAAAAGTGAACAGAGTCTTTGTAACCAATACTAGCACTACCACAACAATCGCCACAACAATAGCGACAGTAGTATGACCAGTAACAGCACGAAGACACCCTAAACCCTGAACCCTAAAAGAACCCTAAAAGAACCCTAAACCCTGAAATAAAAAAAAAAGAACCCTAAAAGAACACGAAGGAACTCCATCGACCGTGAGGTGCCGCCGAGGCGAAAGTTCGTCAGTAGCGAGGCCCGGAAGAATGATTTGCTCAGGCTGCCGTCGTCGTAGAGCATCTGTTGCTACTTAGGAGCCCAATAGGTAAACTTTAAACTTTTTTGGTATATTAAACCCCTACTAAAAGAAAAGTTTAAACTTTTTTGGGCCAGGGTACTGGGCAGCTAAGACTATAGTACAACATATTCGAAGGAACATAACAGTGGAAAGTACTATAAGCTCAACAAAATAGAAGGCAATGCAACATAGTATAGTGAAATATAGCAGACAAACACGAAGGTACATAATGTGATTACAGTTATACGTCTATCTAGTAAGGAGGTGTAGCTTTGCTAAGACGATTTATAGTACAGCGGAGGTTAGCACAGGATAATTTCATGCTGTAGAACATGGCATAACATAATATAAAGATACTGTAAAACAT
This sequence comes from Symbiodinium sp. CCMP2456, assembly GCA_905221635.1. Classification (NCBI taxonomy): domain Eukaryota; class Dinophyceae; order Suessiales; family Symbiodiniaceae; genus Symbiodinium; species Symbiodinium sp. CCMP2456. The sequence continues at coordinate 11,664 of CAJNDV010019236.1, read as the reverse complement.
TCTAGTACCATATAGCTTGCTATAAGTTAACATAACATGGCACAATATAGACAGTACAACGCAAGACAAACTATCGACAATATGATATGATATGATACGGTATAATGTAATGTAATGCAGCGTAGGTTCAGGTAATGTGTAATCGCATGATGTAGGGATTCCGTGCAAATGCACAGCAACCGCGAACAACTTAGTATAAACGGGCTTCCGATAGTGCTTCTTCTGATGTTGTTTCTGCGTCTCACAGCCTGATGTGTGTAGAGTTTAATGTCGAGATGGCGTTAGATGAGCCTTGATTCGCAGGACCGAACTTGGAATCTTTGCTCAGCTAAACACCTGGGCAGACGACCGAACACTCCGCAAGGACATGCAGATGACTCTGGCTGATGCCAGCCTGTGTCCATCGGGCACGCTCTTGGTAGATGCTGCGCCTATCAAGGCCCAGTTGCAAGACTGCAGGTACACTCCTTACGGGGGTCTTTTCACTGCACGCGGGTCCCATGTCTACGTGCCAGATTCAACGCTTGCGGGGCTGGAGATCCTAAGACTCCGAATCCTAGCAGCGCCAAGAGTCGCCCACAACATCGAGTCACGATCTGTGTGCAGCAAGACAACACATTGATGCTGAGCTGAGCTTTGCATCAGATCGCCGTTCCAGAACCACCTGTGCCTGCCTCGGCCAAAGATATGGTGGTGAGTCGAGTCTTTAGGACTTGCTACAGATTTATGGGAGTTTACGTGTTTTGTTGTATCGTTATGGGTTCCGGCTTGGCTGGCTTGTTTGCCTTGAAAAATGAAGAACGGAGGGAAGCGAGGGAGGAAAGCGGAAGGGAAGGACAGGGGGTCAAGGCCTCGAGGAAAGGGCTACAGCTATGGCGCGCAGCCTCAGTCCTAGCGCCCCTTCCATGCCCTAGGCCCGTGCACCTACCCTCTTCGACTGGGGTTCAGAGGGCTTAGAGTGTAGGGGCTATACAGCGCTTGCAGCACTCTGCTACATTGTACCATGCAGACAAACCTCCAAGTCCAAGTAATTCTGCATCGCTTTACCCGTGCGGGTCGAAATCTCTGAAAAATATTGACCGACACCAGAAGAAGTAGAATATTTTTTTCGGATTCTCCACCTGCAGCCTTAACTTAGTTTTAGAGGCTCCAAATTCTTTGGGAACCCGGAACCCGCACGCTGATCTTAAGGTGCCAACACAACCTGAGCCGGTGGAGGACGGTGGCTTTCGGTTTAGGTCGGGCTCGTGGCGACGACCCTGAGGTCTTGCCTTCGCACCATAGACATTACACAGGGGGGGCTAGGTTGAATAAGGTTGCTGGCTATGAAAGTTGTCGCTGATGATCATCATCAGTATCATCAGTTGCGCTTCGTGTAAATATCCATTTCCGGGTGCCGGCTCAGGTCCCACAACCCTGATTCTCAAATGTCCAAATGTCCGAAACACCCCCCACCCCCGCCTGCACAAGCATGTGCATCCTACTCGGCTTACAACGGCCATGCATATCCTATGTATAATACCGCTTTGCTGGCGATGCTAGATGTTATATCGAATATTTGGAGTATGCGCTGGTAAACTTTATCGCTGTTTCGGTGCTCTCCCTCCCCGAGCTCCTTTGACCGCACCCCCACCCCCTGGAAAGGAAGATCCGCAGCCACCTCAGCCACACCATCCGGATGAGGCGGGATGGCCTGTCACGAAGGATATACCAATACTCGGATATGACATCGCGATGCAGAATAGTATAGTGTGGTATGTAGTCCCAGGGGTTCCAGACCTTCGCCATTAGTTGTGGGGGTTCTGGCATCGTGAGTCCACAGCACACACCCTGCACTCTCCGAGGGCAACGAGTCTACCCGTCTAAGGAAGTGAAACACGGCACATCCGGGCAGATATGTATGTGCAGTTGTCGTCTACGAGCCCGACTGTGCTTAAAATTCTAGCTGCCCGCCCCACCGGCACTCATCTCTTGTCGTCGCAGGATTCTGATGGTCGGCATTCAGATCCGGACGATGGGGATGATGGCGACGATGACGATTACGGAGGGGACGACGATGATGACGACTACCCACCACCCGGAGTGGCCCCCGGTTTGCCAGCTTCGTGGTAAGGAGAGGTTTCTTTCGTGGCTTCCACGTATTCCACCTTTCTTGCTCTCTGACTAAATATCCCTGTCTATGCGAAGACTGAGCCGTTCGTTTGAGTGTGCTTCCTCCTGATGGTTCGTGACTGATGAATCTGTGTATTCAGCGGGCATTTACTGTATACTGTTTGGTTCGTCCTTTGTCAGCCATTCGTTCCAGAGACCGAGCCCAATTTCCAGTTCCCACCGCTTGACCCCAGTAATGGCAAAGATACCCGAAACCCGAAACCCAAAGTCTTTCCTAAGGCCCGGGCTTTCTGGGCGGCGGCTTTGGCAAAGGCCGAGGGAGAGGTCCGGATCCGGCAGTGTCAATTTCTGGTTCGTATGATCGGCGTCAATGGCAAGCGCAACCGTTGCCGTAGTGAGTGTGGAGGAAGGGAAGAGGCTGTTTGTCCGGTTCATGATTGAGGTGTGTGAATTATTCTTGAAGCTCGGGGCCTGAAGTCTCGGATCCAGGCACTGGCAGTGGTACCTTTGCCGGTGGCTTCGGTGGAGGCGTCGGCAGGCACGGCGCTCACGCTTTCGACGTTCCTGACGTTTGCTTGATTCACTGCTCTGTGACATGCGTTTACAGAGTCGGAGTTAGAGCATGTTTCCTGAAACAACTGCGCTGCGCGTTCAACCGCTTTCTTCTGGATGACCTGTCGTCGAAGTCGCAGTGGTGCAGGGGCAACATGGGCGGCTTTGGTGCCGCCCAGTGGCGATTTGGACCCACCGGCCTGGGACCTGCCATGCCGGAGCAAGGCAGTGGCCAGGTGCGCGGTGGGGACGGGAGGTTTAGCTGTCCGGGCATTTGACAGACACCCACCTTTCGGAGTGCTTTCTGAAATCAAGTGTCGCATGCTGCGCGGTACACATTGCTGCCTCGAAACTGGATGTTGCGGCCAAATGTTACCGCGTCGGTCTTCCGAGTCACCGACCTCGCACAATCGTACATCCACCAGCACAATGTCTAGATGTACATCCACCGGCCTTGAAGCAAGCAGCCTGCTGGGCAGAGAGGGGTTGCCTGGGAGAATCTCAAAATATGTCATGGTATCATGTGCAGACGCACGCATCCCAGGGCCACTTGCAAGACCCCATTTCCCAGTCTTGCACTCCTGCGTCGATTCAGCAAACAGCCTTGGAAATGACAAGCCCTCGTTCCTTGGCCCTCCAATTGCGCTTGGACATTCTGAAAGCGCATTTGGGTGCAGGCGCTCGGTGGTGGTGGCAGTGGCACCATGCCTGATGGTCCGGGTCAGACGGTAGGCAAGTCGAGGGACTGGGGTTCAGGCATATCGCTTCCGGATGAAAGCTGGCAATAAGTGCTGGGCGAGGGCTTGTTGCGCAGTCTAGTTCACTCAGCCCACAAGAATTGTCACCATCATCAAAGATTTGATCTCTGCATGTAAATATGCAAAATATCAGGATCTCCGGTGACTCCAGTGAGTGTGCAACTCAATCTGCCGAATCCTAAATCCTGGATGCCAACGAAGCTGTATGTAAGTCGGTGCTCCTGACAGTCCTGTATCCGAACTCTCTCATGCAGTTGCCGGCCAGGAACAGCAAGCCCGGAAGAGCTGCGTGCTGCCCGCGAGGAACGGCCCGTCCTACTTCTCTCTCTCAGGGGGCCTTAGTCTTCAGGCCCGGGTTTCTAGGGCATAAGCTTAGGATTCAAAGAGGGCGGAGGGACGTGCAGGTGAAAGCTCCGGGATCGAGTCTTGTGCTGGCCTTCAGATCATCCAGTAGAAGTAGTGGTTGTGGTAGTGGTAGTTGTAGTTGCTTCTTGTTGTTGTTGTTGTTGTTGTTGTTGTTGTTGCTGCTGCTGCTGTTGCTGTTGCTGCTGATGTTGTTGTTGTTGTTGTTGTTGTTGTTGTTGTTGTGGTTGGTGGTTGTTGGTTGTTGGTTGTTGGTTGTTGGTTGTTGGTTGTTGTTGTTGTTGCTGCTGTTGCTGTTCTTGTTTTTGTTCTTGTTTCAAGTCTTCTTCTTACTGTTACTGTTACTGTTATTAGCAGTCATTATTCTTATTATCGTTATGCTTACTATTGTTGTTATCGTAGCAACAACGTTAACATCAGGCAGGAAGAGTCCTCTCGCCATCGTCGTTATCACTGCTACCATCGACATCAACAGTATCGCCTCCACCTGCACGGGCATCGTTCTCACTATCATTTACTATTCTTCGTCAGCAGCATCACAATCATCCACATTGCAATAATTATTGCCCTCCTCATCGTCAGCATCGTCATGATTCCTACGATTGGGACAAGAACCTCAGTGGTCTTAGTACCAAGAATTGAATGCGAAGAAAAGGTAACAACACGAATCAGCAGCCTCGACCACTGCACACACCACAACGAAGACAAGGGACCACCACCACTAGTAGCTAGTAAAGCTACGACCAGTGCCACTTCCCCGCCACTACCACCGGCGCCAGCAGCAACAATTGTTGGCTTCCCGAAGAAGACTCGTCATGTAATTGCAATAGTGCCTTCATATTGGTACTATGACGCATTGTCTTTCGTGAAGACCATGAACCCTAAACCCTTAACCCATGAGCATTGTGAAGGTCCTCCCAGCTGTTCTTGCCTTTTCCATGCCAGGATCATCCGCACAACGAAGAGCATCACGGGCAAGAAGAAGAAGAAAGGAGGTGGCACCGCCTCCTCCATGGGAGCTTCCGGTGTGACAGGCGCCATATGGGGTTTAGGGTTTAGGGTTTAGGGGGCTTCAGCCAGGAGCAGAAAAAGAGTAGACTTTCAGATCTCCTGCTGCCTGCGGAGGACATGGTATGGTCATATGATATTTTTCTTAGCACATGTTGCGGGCAACAGTGCCCGTGGTTTGAACACTTCTGAACTCAAAGCCAGAAGTCGCAAGCACCACAAACTGCCGCCCAGACTCGACACCCTTTATGATACAAAACACTGCTCAGAATCATGATCGTCTTCATAATACTGATTACTACAGTGTGCTATACCGTCATATACTTGGAGGTTCATGGGTAGTTATAAGTAGGGTTATAAGTCCCCTCATAAGGGTTATAACTATAGTTACCCTACTTATAACCCCACCCTACCCATGAACCTCGAAGTACCGTCACATAATCCTATGTGAGCTCCAAAATACTGATTACCACATTGTTGCTATACCGTCATATAATCCTATGTGGGCTCTCCCTGAACCCTAAACCCAAAACCCTAAACCCTATCCTCAACTCCGTCCATAGCAGGCGACTCGGCCGGCCGGAGTGGCTCGTCCGGAGGCTCAGCTAGCGAGCAATGAGGCGCGAGGGTTTAGGGTTTAGGGTTTAGTTTGAGGGTTTAGGGGCTGGTTTGGCAATGAGGCTGCCAGTGAGCCGTCGTTTGTGGAGCCAGTATGCAGGAAGGTACCATGCTGACATGCCCCACACGGTGCAGTCTAGACTCTGTAGCCTTCCACTCTGAGCTAGACGGCGCAGGGGATTGGCCGCCATCTGAGTGGTGCCACCTTGAGGCTTTCTGAGTCTGTTGCTCTGGCAGTCAACGGGCTCGTTCAAGAGCACCCCTCCTGCTGCCCAAATGCTGGACCATCGAGAATTTTTTGCCCTGGCACGTATGGTGCTGATTGTGTCTTTCCGACTATGAAAAATGCACAGCTCACTTCAATCCACCTCTCATGAGCGCAAGAAGCAAAGTGCCAGTTCCGTTAGACCCGAACGAGTCCTGCTGGTTGCTGGCCAAAGAGGTGCTGGCAGAGAGAGAGCTGTTTCACGCAGAATTCTGTGAAGACCTTCCACCACGTCCGTCAGAGAGATGGTGCAACGAAACTGCTCTCATACGAAGGAGGAAAGCAGGTGGGTCTCGGGCTTTTTGCCGGCGGCGGCAAGGCCCGTCCACTCTTGGGCAATGGCCCCCTGTATCTTCACCCTCTTGCAGGGCAGCAGATTCCGAGGATTGGGGACCCGGATCGAAGTCCTCCTAGAAAGGGGTTTAGGGTTTACGGTTTAGGGGTTTGGGGTTTAGGGTTTAGGGGTTTAGGGTTTAGGGTTTAGGGGTTTAGGGTTTAGGGGGCTTTTAAGCGATGGCTTTTCCGATCCTGCTGGGCTCAATCTCGGAAGCATCCATGCACTTCCGCACAAGACAACAGGAGTCCTGAAAGGAGCCAACAGGTATCAAGTTCCATGGTGTCCATAGCGAAGCTTCAAATCAGAAGGGAGCTCCTGCATGTGTGCCTGGACACACGAACCGCTTTTTTGGTCTCACTCCTTCCCTGCTCCGCTGTTGGCGAGTCACAACAAGACATGTGCAGCAGGATATTCCAACAACAAGAGTCTGGAAGATGTCGAAGGCTCTTCCTCGACTAGCAGCACCTGGAAACCAAATACAGTTTGGTTTAAATGTAACAGGGTTGCAGTCCAAATTCGATGCGAGGCCATGGGGACTTCATTCATCGTCCACTCAACAGGATCCGTGCATGGTAAGTTGCAAAGACCCGTGTCTTCCCATGCTAGGCCCCTCAAGGGGGCCTGCTGCACCCAGCAAATAGGCTGAGGATGAAGACAGCCTTGAAGAACAGTTCCAATTGGCATATGCAAGAAACACTGTCTCAGCTTTATTGGCTACAGGTTTTTTTGTAACAGTAACCGTGCGAGTAAGATATTGGCTCACTCTTTTAACACCGTCATTCTCGGGCCTACAACTCCCAGAGCCAGCTTGCGAGACGCAAGCAACGAGCTTTGAGTTTGCCAGCCCGAACGGGCAGGAAAATGCGAGCAATTGTGATTTTGACAATAGAAAAAGAGGGCGAGCCTCAGTGTACCACTCATGCGATGACGGAACGTACCACATGCACTGCACTCTGCAACCCCAAGTCCCTACACCCCTGAATCCTACACGCTAAGCTCGAAGTCAACGAACCGGCAAACCCTAATCCCCAAATCCCAAAACGCCTGAACCCTTGAAATCCTAAACCCCTAAACCCCTAAACTCCCTTGATGCCGTCAGCATTGCACTCGGAATATGGTTTCTTCAATCTGCATGCCGCAGTAGCTTAGCCCAAAGCCTCAATGAAAACCAAAAATGCCTCACTAAGTAGGGCGTAGGGTTGCTATAGGGTTCTTTCTAGGTGTTTCCAGGCTTTCCGACAGGGTTCTGCTGGGTTTCTTGTTTAGTGCCTTCCGGATGAGAGTCTGATTAGGGTTTCGGGGTATACTGTACTATGGCGTAAGTATAGAGGGTTTGTAAGCGGATACGAATCCTGATGTTTCCGACCCCGATAGTATAGCAACCAACTCTGATTAATTGTGAAACTTGTAAGTTTAATTTCTTGCTTCTAAGTTTCATGTCTTAGGTTTTAGGGTGCAGGTGTTGGGGGAGTCTAGCATTTAGGCTCATACAGCCTACTCCTCCGGGAGCACTTGACCCTAAACCCTAAACCCATTGAGAGACTGTATGATCTCAGAGATCCTGGTGCCATGGGACCCTGGGTGCCTGGCCCTTTTGACAGCACTTCTGCTGCTGTCGCTGCTTGCTTCGAGGCAGGGCTGCTCACGGAAATAGCTGTTGAGTTTAGGGTTTAGGGTTTAGGGTTTAGGGTTCAGGGTTTAGGGTTTAGGGTTTAGGGGTCGAAGTGCAACCTATGACCCCTGAACCCTAAGCCCTCAACCCTGGACTTTCTGGTGTGCAGCTGGAAAAAGGGCCCGGTCCAAAATAAGACCCAAACTCTAAGGAAGTCACTGCAGCTTGAAGCTCACAGGCAGCCTCGGAACCTGATGCCCCAAAAGCAACCCAGCAGAGGTGATAGTCCCGAAACAATGAAGCCTCAAGAAATGCGACAGAAGCTTGCGGCAGCCGGAGCCACTTAGCTTCCGGCTTGTGTTTGTACCTGCCGCCCCTTTGGCCACTACCTTGCAGAATCGCCACATGCTCGCCAACCACCGCCACTATCGATGGTGCTGATGGCGATGGTGAGATGATGGTGATGATCATCATCATCAGCATCACCATCATTACCACCAGCGTCATCATCAGAATCATTACCATTCTTGCCGCACCAGTGCTATCGATGCTGTGATTGATGGCCTTCTTTAGCATGGTCTGGTTGGTTTGGGTCTAGAAGGTTCCATTCTTGAAGCATTCCCTTGCGCAACCAGTAGCTTCTGTCTCCCAAGCTGTGGAGGCAGCTTGTGAGCTTCAGTTCTTAGCATTGTTAGCCGTTATCGCTGTAGTTGTCGTTGCTGTTGCTGTTGCTGTTGCTGTTGCTGTTGCTGTTGCTGTTGCTGTTGCTGTTGGTGGCGGTCGTGCTGCTGCTGCTGCTACTAGTGGTGGCGGCAGCGAAGATGGCTTTGGTGGGTTTGTTGATGTCGTGATGCTGGTGACGAAGGCGAGGGTAGTGTCAACTCACAACAACGATGCTGGTGGATACCATGTCAGTCGTCATAATGGCGATGGTGCTGCTGATGGGCTGTTGTGGTTGTTGGGTGCACTAATGATGATTCTGATAACCATGGCTGCCATAGTAGCAGCAAATCCATGAAGTGTCTTGTCTTCGTGGCTGGACAGACCAAAGCCCCAACAGCCCTGAAGGTTTGTTGCGTCTCAAAAGAATTTGAACATCGACGAACCCCGTGGCATCAAGGCGAGGCTGGAAGCAAGCGGAACATACAAAGAAGGCAGCACGTTTAGCCAGCTGAACACATGCCTCGGTCAGTGTGTCTGTGTGTATGCGCGTGCATGCTTAGTCATGCTTGCGTTTATCTATACACTAAAGTACCAAAGATCCAACAAATCTTTCAAGAATAACTAAACAGATGTGTACATAGACGTACGCACATGGCGGTAGAGAGACATGCAGTTAGATGACCCAGATAGACAAAGACAGCTTGGGTGCTTGCAACGCATCGCTTCAGACCATAGTCTCTTTGTGAGCCTGAGTGAGGATGATGAAGATAATGATTCTTAGTGGGTCCCGGCTTCACCTCAATGATGCTGCTGATGATGGTGACAGCAACGATGAAAGTGTTTGCGAGGATGGTATTGATGATCATGGTGGCCATGATAATGATAACGATGATGATGCTGATGATGCTGATGATGTTGCTGCTGATGATGCTGATGATGTTGCTGGTGCACACAATCACCATTAGCACCATCATCATCATCATCATCATCATCATCATGATCATGATCATCATCATGATCATGATCATGATCATGATCATCATAGTCATTGTAATATTCATCATCATCATCATCATCATCATCATTGTAATCATCATCGTCGTCATCGTCATCATCGTCATCATCATCACCATCATTATCACCATCATCACCACCATCATCATCATCATCATCACCCTCATCATCACCATCATCATCATCACCACCATCATCATCATCCTGAACGTCATCATCATCATCATCAGCAGGGGCAGCATCATCATCATGTTCGCCGAGGTTGCCTGAACAACAAATCCAACCACATCGCCTTCTCATTACACCCGGAACCTCGCGAGGTGGCCGGCTGCAGCGACGGCTGGCTAATCTGGAGACATCAGTTGGGAGGTGCTCGATATGTGCTGGCGCCTATGGCTCCCCGGATCGAACAACTTAAGTTTACAAGCTGAAATCGAGCGAGAAGGCGAACAACGTCCGATATGGAGACCAATCAGTGCAAGTGCATGTTTCGTACCCTCAGGATGTCCGCCTGAGGTGAATGGCTCAGAGCTGCCCTTCCGGCTGCTTGTTCGGCGCGCGAACCAGGGTGCGGTGCAGTCGCTTGCCTGCGAGGAGGGAGTCAGGGAAGTTAAGGAGGTGAGATGATTTCGGGCACATACACTTGTGGGAAATTCACAAGGCATCTGATGCAAGCCTTCGGTAAGGACTTGTGAAGGCAGAACCTGTTCCACCCAGACGAGGCTTCAACACTGCATCGACACAACTCGCAACATCGCATCTGTCAGCTGGGGTGTTCAAACGGTGCTGTAATCGCAGACAGCATTCGTCTCGAGCTCAGGCTGTGCTATTCCCCAATGTTGTACTGCAGCAAAGTACTGCAGGCTGGACCGGGGATCATCGGAATTACAGGGGGCCTGACAAGTTAGAATAGGGTTTTGGGGTATCTTATATCATGAGTATGAGGAGGAACCCTAAAGAATTCGATATTTGCATTTGGGGCAGCCTGGGTTGTGCGACTTGCCGGAGAACTTGATGATCTCTGCCAGATGGACCCCCCTTCAACCAGGGATGTGCCGTTTGAACTTCCCAGATGGAGGTTCATGGGTAACATAGGGGTCTTAATAAATACTTGGGGGGCTCCTTATTAGAATGATAGTATAATATACCCCGAAACCCTATTCTAATCATTAAGGCCCCTAAATTAGTTGTAAGTGTGTTTCTAAGTCCGCTAGTATGGATCGTGATTATACTGTTGCCCTACTCATAACCCCGCTTATAACTACCCATGAACCTCCGAGCAGATGGGTGTTTCCAGTTGGGGGTACCTTACCGAGGGGCCCTTTCAACAAGGACTGGAATACTTTGGGGCGTCTCATTCTTTTGCACACACCTGTTATTGGGGGCACTCTTGGAAAGCAGACGCGGGTTGCAGACAGGCTGGCGTTGGGTATTCGAGAGTTACCATCTTATTTCCTACGGTCCTACATGTGCCAGCACCCGGAACAATAAGCAGAGTACGAACAAAGAGCTCCCGAACCACCGAGGCTTCAACCCTTCATCCCAAAGCCTCATTCAACAAATTGACCCCCCACGGCTTCAGTTCCATTTCAGGATGCTGCTGATGGACTACTTTGGCAGCACTTTCTCAGAGACTCTGACGAGGACCAGTTGCAGCTAAAATCTGTTTTTTTGGCATTTACGGCGTTCCGTCGTTTCGTCTGCGTTTTTTCCCTAAACCCTAAACCCTAAACCCTAAAAAAAAAACCTCAGGGCGTAGGAGGACTTGGGGCTTTATTTAGGCTCCAGGTGTTTGGGGAATGCAGGGTCTCTAAAGCCTTGTGACTTAGCATGTCGTTAGGGTCTCGAGGACTTCCCAGACGGCTCCCAAACAAGGCCAGGGATTTAGGGTTTAGGGCTAAAGGGTTTGGGGTTNNTTGGGGTTCAGGGTTTGGGGTTTCAGTTCAAGCCGGTCATTCTCGTGAAAAAGCGAAACCAATCCGCAAGCCAAAGCCCTAAAATGAAGCCCCAAACCCTTCCACTATTAGGACTATTCGTACGATTCTTACTATTAGTACTATAATTTACGACGACGACGACGACGACGA
>CAJNDV010019225.1:9257-20628 GCA_905221635.1 Symbiodinium sp. CCMP2456 | reverse complement strand
CCCTATTTTCGGAAACCCCCCCATGTAGCAAACGTTTTAAGGTTGTGGGGTTTTAGGACGTCCCCACGAGGGGTAAACTATAAATCGGGTATGACTTGGTGCTTTCCACAAGACCAGAAAGTGCAACTAACTTTGGGCCTACAGTGCACAGTGCAGTGTTTCAGTGAATAACGAACCCCCCCCCCCCGAGTGTTGACTTAATGTACGGCCTCAGCAGTTAGAGTAGCGATTTGGTGTATGCTAACCTGCGTTTGAATATGGACTTCAAGGCAGTCACGACTACTTTTGCTGTTCAACATAAGGCAAGAATGGATCATAAGAAATAATGACATTCAAGGATGAAGAAGGGTGCAAGTTTCAGAAGTTCAGCTTGCCACCCTTGAAAGCCCTCCCAACTTTCAAAACCCTTTGTGAACACAAACATGCAAACAAACGACCTGAACCGAAACCAGAAACCCGACACCCAAAGCCTCAGGAACCCTTCTGAAACCCGTATGGTAGCCATAGATCTCCTGAAAGGAATACTGTATATAAAGACTCCACTATAGGGGCTTTCATGAAAAATAATGCTTTGGGGGGGGGTGTATCATACTATGCTCATCGTACGGATCCCCCCAAAAAAGAGTTGTCGTCATTGTCCAGGCTTCTGCCCAAAATACTGGTAATTATTTAGGCCCCTATATTATTAGTTATTTCAGATTCTGCCTTGCAAGAACCCAGAAGCCCAGACAGCCTGCAGGACGGCCAAGAGGAGGTTGACCCTCAGCTGTTCGTATGGCACCCCTGTAGTACCCCGATAGAAACCTTCATAGATCACGTTGAGGGTCCCTGAAGGGAACCCTAAACCGTCCAAGAGAAACCTTCTCGGATGTCTGGATTATAGGGCTGGAAATTTAGGATTATAAGGCCTTAAAACCCTGAATCCTAAACCCTTCACCAACATCGCTTAGGCTTCGAAGATCCCAAAAGGGCGATCCCGTCTTCCACGGACATCTGGTCGGGCAGATAAGCGAATCAAACCTCCGGCACATTGGCCAGGTCAGAACAGAAGCCTCTCAAGGGAACCCGAGAAAGTCCGTAGCTGTTTAGGGTCCCCTTTAGGGTTCCTTAAAGGGATCTGTCAAGGTACTATAAGGGGTTCCTTACAGGGATCTATAAGGGTACTATAAGGGGCTCCTTGAAGGTTTCTAGAAGGGTTTCTTTAACGGTCTAGGTGGGTAGTTCTCCAAATTAGGGGCCTGTTTTATGGTCATCTTTGTGAGGGTGCCGTACATCTTTCGGGACCTAAAATAGAACCCTAATTGAGAGAAATACTCACACAACAGCATCAGTAACCCTTACCCTAAGGGTCCAAGTACCGAATAGTCATATACTCTCCCAAATAGTAACCTACATAGCTACTATCCGAAACCTGAGTACCTGATTATTGGGTCTTTCGGACCCTTGGGGTTAGCCCTCAGTCCACGTTTAGGGTTTAGGGTTTAGGGTTTAGGGTTTAGGGTTTAGGGTTTAGGGTTTAGGGTTTAGGGTTTAGGTATCGAAGCCTATAGAATCCCTTGCGGCACCCTTATACATCCCTGACTTAGGGGCTGAGCACCCTAGCCCAAGAAAGGTTCAGGGTTTAGGGTTTAGGGTTTAGGGGTTTAGGCTTTAGGGTTTAGGGTTTAGGGTTTAGGGTTTAGGGTTTAGGGTTTTGGGTTTTGAATTATAGTAGGGTCATAAGAGCCCCAAAAGGTAAAGGTTACCTACTCAGCCACTAAGCTGAGGGTCCAAGCAGCTACTAATCATATACTCTCCCAAATACTAACCTACAAAACTAGTAGTTATTGGGTCCTTTGGACCCTTACTTTCATTTCAAGGGAACCCGATGAAATAGAACCCTAAACTCACCCTAAACCCTTAAACCTTGAACCCTAAACCCCTGCACACTAAACCCCTAAACCCTAAACTCTACACACCTGAACCCCCTACTAACACCCGAAACTCGACCTAAACCCTAAGGCCTAAACCCCCAAACCCCCGAAACACCTAAGCCCTAAAACCCTAAACCCCGAAGCCCTAAACCCCTGAACCCCTAAACGCCTACACCCCAAAGCCCTAAACCTAGAAACCCTAAACTCGAACCCCATAAAAATCCCCCCCCCCCCTCCGAGCCGGGGCAAGAGCTGGAATTCGGAAGGCTGACCCGCCTCTGCCGCCTGCAGAGCACCAGAAAAACAAGGCTTTATGCGGTTCAGAGGTTTAGGGTTTAGGGTTTAGGGTTTAGGGCTTAGGGTTTAGGGTTTAGGTTTTTTGTGCGATTTAACCGGATTCATTGTACGGGCTTGAATAAGGATTGAGTGGGGACAGTTAGCCGTTCCGGGCGGCACACTGGGGATTCAAATCATTCAACTAGGGCTTCTGGCACTTACTCATCAAGCAAGAAAGCGGTGCATCCCTAAACCCTAGCAACTTAACGTCCCAAAGTCCAAAACACAAACACGTACCACCACAAAGCGAGTCCGAATTTAGCGCCACCATCATTGACTGCGGCTCTCGCAATTTGAAACTCTTGCCTGAACGGTGATGCAAGAGCTGAAAGAGCTGTTCCAAATTCTACATGGGCCTTTTCTGGTTGTCAGATCAACAAACTTTAGGCCCAGTCACCCGCCCTACAGCCCTAAACCCGGGATATAGGGGCCTTGATAATGCCAAGAGGGTGCTGCGATATATCATAGTACGAGTAGCTAGAGACAATAACGGACAGGTACCAATTCTGGGACCTCTTCTTCGTTTATACCCAACCGCTCACAGCCCCTCAACCCTAGACCCTGAAACCCTAAAGCCCGAAACCTTCACCCAAAACCCTAGACCCTTAAACCCTGAAGCCCGCAACCCTTGACTAAAACCCTACCCCTTAACCCCTGAAGCCCGAAACCATTACCCAAAACCCCTAGACCCCTGAACCCTAAAGCCCGAAACCCTTACCCACTCACCCAAACCCCTAGACCCTTGAACCCTAAAGCCCGAAACCCTTATCCACTCACCCAAAATCCCAAGACCCTCAAACCCTAAAGCCCGAAACCCTTACCCAAAACCCTAGACCCCTAAACCCGACACCTTACGCCCTGAAACCTTTACCCAAAACCCTGAAACCCTACACCCCGAAACCCCCAGGTGCCAGAACCTTCCCAGAGACTCCAATATCCCTTAATTAAGGAATATACCTTAAAGTATAGTAGGATCCCTAAAATGATTTAAGGTAAAATTCCTTAATGAAGGGATATAGGAGTCTCTGGGTTCGGTGGCCTGAAAGACCTCTCGCGCCAATCGAGACAGGTGCCTGCCAGGGCTCTTGGGGCCTGGGGCCTTGGGGTTTTGGGGTTTAGGGGTTAAGGGTTTAGGGTTTAGGGTATAGGGTTTAGGGTTTTAGGGCTTTAGCGTTTTAGGGGTTTTGGGGTTTAGGGGTTACAAGCTCTTCACAAAATATGGGTCTTTGCAGTCACAGGTAGGGTTTAGGGTTCAGGATTTTGGGAGAGTTTAGGGTTTAGGGGTGGCTTAGGTGTAAGTTTTAAGAGGCTTCGGGCTTAGGGGGATTAGGGGTTCGAGGTTCAGGACGGTTTCGGGGTTCGGTCGATACCATATCTTGCGAAGTTGGTATGCGGAGAGCCTGGATTTTGACTTGAGGGCGCAAGCACCCAAACCCTTCTTACAAATCCTGAAATAAAGCCCCCAGGCCCGAAACCCAAAGCCCAAGCCCTCGAAGCCCTACTATAAACTTAGGCCCCAAACCTTCATGGGGCTACAGAAACCAACCTCCTGGTCCCGATCCCTCTCAACCCTATCCCAAAGCCCTATAAGCTCTTACCCTAAACGCTATACCAGGAAACGAACGTTAGAACCTGAAGTTAGGGGTTTAGGGTTTAGGGTGTAAGTTGGGGTGTTTAGGTTTTAGGGTTTAAGTTGGGGGGTTTTAGGGTTTAGGGTTTAAGCTGGGGGTTCAGGGTTTAGGGTTTAAGTTGGGGGTTTAGGGTTTAGGGCTTAGTCTTTAAGTGCAATGGGCTCCCTTTCACTCCGCCGGCAGCGGTGTCTCGGGAAAGGGGTCTAGGACCATCCTGCATGGCTCAAGAAAAGCTACAATCCGACACTCAACTCTACCTTCACCCTGAACCCTAAACCCTAAACTCTACCTTCACCTACCAGAACCTGCTTTGTTATAGAGTCCCTATACAAAATCCTGCAACCCGAAAGCCCCCAAAGCGCAAGACAGTACGAAGTTCCAAAACCCTGAAACCCCTCCTCCCTGAACCCCTGCTCGCCCTGAACCTACTTTAGCAATCCCGGGGTTTTGAGTTCAGGGTTTGGGGTTTAGGGGTTCAGGGTTTACGCGCTTTGGGGTGTACGGTTTTGCTTTACAGTTGGGGTGCTCTTCTACATCTGCCCGGGTTTACGGGTTTAGAGTTTAAGGTTTGGGCTTTGGTGTCCCTTACACACACACACACACTGGTACCTAATCTCCCTGAACTGAGGCGACACTTGGGCACTCGTTCCCTAAAGACGTAGCCTCAAAAAGCACTAAACTAGTCAAAAACAAACCCCTATCACGGTCTCGAGTTGGCGATCGACAGCAGCACGGGGACAGCGGCATGCTTCCCTTCCCCTGACCTCGGGGCCTGAATCCTAAATCCTACGCCCTACGTCCCTAAACCCTAAATCCGCGAATCCCCAAAACCCTCAAACCCTCAGCCCTTAAATCCCTGAACCCAAAAATCCCATAATATAGGGGCCTTTATGACTAGAACAGGGTTTGGGGGTATATTATACTATAACTACGATGAGGAATCCCCAAAACCTTACTCTATCATTATGGCCCCTACATTACGACTATGACTATAATGAGGAATCCCCAAAACCCTACACTAATGATTAAGAACCCTACATTACGCACAAAGGCTAAGCCCCTCGCTGCGTTGACGCAAGCGCGTATTGGGCCGGGAGATCCTTGGACCTCACGATGAAGGACGCCACGTACCTTGAGAGTTTCAAGGGATTTAGCTTTAGGGGTTTAGGGGTTTTAGGGGTTTAGGAGTTTAGGGGTTTAGGAGTTTGGGGTTTAGGGGGTTTCGGAGTGTAGGGGTTTAGCAGTTTAGGGGTTTAGGGGTTGAGGGGTTTGGAGTGCCATAGAATGCTACACAAAGTTGCGCCATGAAGGTTTAGGGTGTTGCGTTGAGGCATGCCGCTGTCATCTGCAGATTGGAACATTCAAGTCTTCGAGTTGCTCTTTTCGGGCTTCCACGGCACAACCCACAACAGGTTTCGGGGCATGAACCCGAACCCTAAACCCTTAACCCTTAACCCTGGACCCGAACCCGAAGCCCTTCAACAAATCCAAGCCATTGCTTTATTTCGGGCTTGGAGAGTCTGCACCCAAAAGCATGTCCAAGACAAAGTGGTAAGGGCGCTAGTTCACGATTCCGCGAGCTCCTTCATCAAGCCGAATTTAGAACGCAGGGTTGATCTTGAAAGAGCTGGGTTCCTACACCCTAAACCATGGACAATGCAAGCTAAACTTTCGGTTCAGGGTTTAGGGCTTCAGCGCTTCGGGTTTACGGCTTTGGGTTGAGACAACGATTGCGTTTCAACTCCAACAAGGCCCTACACCATACTCTCTAAGGACCCTGGACTAACCTCTGTGTAA
This sequence comes from Symbiodinium sp. CCMP2456, assembly GCA_905221635.1. NCBI lineage: Eukaryota > Dinophyceae > Suessiales > Symbiodiniaceae > Symbiodinium > Symbiodinium sp. CCMP2456. Next base: position 14,951 of record CAJNDV010019225.1, on the reverse strand, counting down.
TACACACACATACATCTGTGTATGTGTATGTGTATGTATGTATGTATGTATGTATGTATGTATGTATGTATGTATGTATGTATGTATGTATATATATATACACACATTTCTGTACATTCATATATATACAAGTGTATGTGTGTATATATCTTTATTTTTATTTATGTACTGGGACCGGGGACCGCACCAAAGCGCCAAGATGCGTCGCTCCAGCATCTGGCCAAATCAGTGGGCTTAAAGAGGGTTTCGGTTCAAAAGGGTATCATGAACCCTAAACCCTAAACAATAAACCCTAAACTCTAAACCGTACTATTATGGGTTCAGGGCTCCGTGAGACTGAGAGCTCTATGAGCGGCTTATGATTTTGCGTGGGTCCGAGGGCTCTTCTGACGCCTTACAAGGCCTGTACACCCTAAAGCCAAAGGCGACGATTGAACATTGGCTGGCCGTCGGGCCTTAGGGTTTATAGGGCTTGGGGCTTAGGCTTCAGGGCTTTGAGTTTGGGGCGTGGGGCCATTTTTGTTGCCAGATTTCTCGTGAACTGTTAGCCATAGACAGCCAACCCCACTTCCGGGTGTGCTCGTTCTTGGAGTTGCCTGACCTTTGTACATCAATAATCCTAATCCCCTTCCTTAGAGAAGCTAGTCCTCCAGCCTCAGCGCTCAAAAGCGCCTATGGACTCAATGCAGTCTAGGGCGCAGGGTTTAGGATTTGAGGCAAGAGCAGGAACTCAGCAACAACAGGCAAACGACGGTTAGCACCACCAACATCACCACCACCATCATCACAACATGATTGAACGACAACTACATTGCCCTCATGATGATACCAGCAGCATGCTACCAACATCCAGTATACGTACCCCCCTTAACTGCTGCTTGGCTTGATGAAAGAGCTCAGCAGCCCAGGGACCAACAACGAAAACACAATACTCACAAAAGTAAGACTGACAATGCCAACAACAAGACTGACGATAGTCATAATAGAAGGAAGGCACCGACAGCAATGATTGTGCTACTCGACGGAGCCCTAAACCCTAGGCCCTAAACCCTAAACCCTAAACCGTCAAACGTCATGGTCATGAGCATCACGGTGACAGGCCAAGGCCTCCCGTGCATTGTAGGCCACCTGGAGGAGAACTGCCAGGAAAGCCTCGCAAACTAACTTGCGAGGGGACTTGGGATGGATTGAGGCCATAGCGATTAGGATTCATTTTTGTGTTTCAACATGGAAACATACTGTTCACAGTTGAGGGGTGCAGTGTGCTGGTTTCGATGTTTTGTGGTTCGGACTTTCCGTGCAGAACGATGATGCTAGCCAAAGTTTGATGCGCATCTGTATGTCCTCGCTGCGGTGTGGGCTTAGGGTGAAGGGGCCTCCAGCCCAAGATGCTACGCCGAAGACCGAAACATGACACTTCACACCTCAAGCCTCCATAACCACTCAACGACGAACTCTAATAAGTCTGAACCCAGAACACCCTAAACTCTAGACCCGAAACCTTAAACAGTCACAACATCATCTCGGAGGTTTAGGGTTTACCTTAACCTACCCAAACCTACTTTTTTGTAGGTTCTTATGCTAACCCCTAATATGGAATTTATAGGGACCCTACAGCAAAGTAGGTTTTGGTAGGTTAAGGTAGGGTTTACTCCTGACACTTGCCACGGATTGAGCAGGCACAGCAACCTGAAGTTTCAATTCGTTGCTGGCGGCTGTCCTCCCACCGCCACGACCAACACCACCACCCGCTAGGATTTAGGGTTGAGGCTTTAGGGTTTAGGGGTTTAGGGTTTGCATACAGCTATGGATCCCAAACACATCTAAGCACTTAAGCCATAAGCCGAACAGCCAGTGCCCACGCCTCTGCATAGGTCACATCCAGGTTTGACAGGTAGAACCATAGGAATTGCACACATCTCACCTGCAAGAAGGACGGAATTTGGGGAAATCGGACACCTCAGCGAAACCTTGAAGAACGCGGGTACTTACGACATCTTGCGACTATTAAAAAAATGATTGCGCAGTCTTACTTACCACGACTGGGAAACATACTACTATCACTATGGTCACCACTGTTCCATTCTTGTGTTTAGCGCGGTGTGGTTTTGAGTATTTTTGGTGGTTCGTACCTAATTTGGTCTAGTTAGGGGGTTGAGGGCTTGGGCAGTAGACCCTAAACCCAAAACCCTAAACCGTGCCTAAGGTCCTGATTTCGGGTTTCGGGCTGCCCGAGACACCCCTTTGTCGTTGAGGAAGCAGCACGCCGCATGGTCCGGAATGTGTAAGCAAAGTTGTTTTGCAATCCCAACAAAATAAAAAATAGTACAAGTGCCACTTGGCCTTGAGCATCATACCTTAAACCCTGCCGGGCCACCTGAGTGAAGCACGGCTTCCAAAGTGAACCGTACCACGGTCCCAGGTTGGGCGTCGGGTTGGGGCTCAGGGATGTTTGGCGTGTACGGTTCAGAGTTTGGTGCCTGCCTTGTGGGTGTGCAGGACCGCACCATCGAAGATGTGCATCAGCGTCACCCTGATTGAGGGCAAAGGAGACAGAAACAACCAACAAGAGGTGGTACCCGCATGCCCTACCCTAACCCGTAAAACCACTATAGAATCTAAACACCCTAAGCCCAAAATCCTACATGGATCTCCGGTGTACAGGGGTTATTGGTTTAGGGTTTAGGGTTTAGGGTTTAGGGCTCCAAGCTGTGGGCTCTTAACACCTTAAGCCTTAAACCCTCATTCTATGGGCTCTCGAGGCCTTTACCGGCTCGTGTACGAACTTTTACTTTTTCCCAAGTACAACTCACAGGAATTGCCGTAGCCTTCGACTTATGAGTTCGACTGTGTTTACTTCTGCGAGCCATTTTCTGTACTTCTACCCGGGCTCGCTCTACCAGCCATGTTCTTCATGTTTCAGGGCTTTACGACTCGTGCTGTGATATTCGGTCTCGACTTCCTAAGCCCCTAAACCCGAGACCCTAAACCCTAAACCCGTAAAACCGTGGGAGCCGGACACAAGCTTGTTCTTGTTGTAGTCCTGGCCCTTGGCGAGGGACAGGTGCTTCTGCATGAACCTCGGAAGGGGAATGGGGTTGAGGGTTTAGGGTTTAGGGTTTAGGGTTCAGGGTTTGGGTGCTTCCGCATGAAACTCGGGTGGGGCATGTGCGGATTGGGGTCTTTGCTTGGCGGTTTAGGCTGCCGATTGCTGAGTTCTGCAGCCTCGCCTTAATGATGAGGGCACATATTCTCCTGCTATTTGGTTCCTTCTACCTAAACGAACCCTAAACTCTCTTCTTCAACAACCACGCCCAAAACGTTCAAACTTTTAGGATAGACCTAATAGATAAGGCCAAAAGATTTAAAGTTCTCCAATTGGCTATCTAAGTAAAAGACAGAGGCCAGAAGGGTACGTACTACTGGGAACCTAGGAAGTCAACCTTCCGGGTGTGCTGGGTTGTTCTACCCCGGAAAGACGAAAGACCTCAGCCCCTGATGGGTCCCCTTCAAGGAGGTCTCACAGCTAGCTGTTGAGGGTTTAGTAGGGTTTTGGGTCTAGGGCTTTGGGTATTGGGGTTTTGGTTTTAGGTTGTTGGGTTTAGGGTTTTGGGTTTAGAGTTTTGGCTTAGGTTGTTGGGTTTAGGGTTTTGGGTTTTGGGGGCTCGGGTTGAGCCTTATAGACCCCTGAGACTCCTCTCAGCGGCTGAAACGCCACGGACATGGATCGAAACCCTGAGCGCAGCCTCAAACCGAATCCCTAAAACCCTAAACTTTAGGGTTTAGGGCTTAGGGTTTAGGGGACCGAATCCCTCCAAAAAACCTAGACTTAAACCTTGCTGAGCCCGCATGGGAAGTCTTGTTGGGGATTCCCCAAACCTCGCACATTTAGGCTTGAGCGGGTCGGGGTTTCAGAAGATCGTCTTAGTTTCTGAGGTCATAGGCCCAAAAGAATGTAAACTTTCAGTGTTATAAGGGTACTAGAGGGGCCTTAATATTTAGAATGCGGTTTTGAGGTCCCTTATAGCACAAATATAATAAGTTATAAGTAAATATGAAGGCCCTTATATTAATCTTATCCCAAAGGCGTAAACTGCACTGCCTCAGATGCTTAGTCGTGTGATCCGTTGCGCTGAGCCTGAGGCTCAAAGCAGAGCGTCATGTTGCAATCCAGGATCTGCGCCTGGACGTCTTCAACCCTAAACCTTAACCTCTAAACCCTAGAACCGTAACCTCATCCATAAGCCCTAAAGCCCTAAGCCCTATAAACCCTAAACTAAACCCGGAACCTAAAACCTAATCCCTCAACCCTAAACCGCAGGACCTTATGGCTTCGGATTAATGTCAACCTGTGCCCAAAGCCCCAAGCCCTAAACCCTAAACCCGAAATCCTAAACCTTAAACCTAAACACTAAGCCATAAGCCCTAAGGCCCCAAAGTCCTCACCCCTAAACCCTCCATAAATGGACAGATGCACGGGCAGGTCCTGCGAAGGCCCAGGGCTTAGGGTTAAGGGGTTAAGGTTTCGGTATGCTCCCGGCCGTGGACAGCGGCTAAAGGCCGAAGGCTTCGAACTGTGCCTAAAACTCAACAATGGCGCAGCACACCCCCCTAAATCCTTAGAGCATCTAAAATCTAAACACCCGAAAAATCCCAAAACCTTAAACCCTAAGCCTAAGCCCAAAACCCGAACGCCGTCAACCCCTCGGACCCCCAACCTCACATCCCTAACCCCCCAACCCCCTCATGTCTACAACCCTATCAGAACCTTTATAAACCCCAACGGAGACCCTTTGAACGATACCCTCATAGAACTCTTTAGGGCAACGGCTTAGCGTCTAGCTGAACATAAAGAAGAACCTTGCAAGAATTCTTAAACAAGGTAAAGCCCCACCCTGAACCCGAGCAAATTGGTTTAGAGGCTTGAAGTTTGGGAGTTGAGGGTATTGAGCTCAGGGCTGAAGGTCTGCGTTTCAGGGAAACGCCAGCCCAACGCCCAAACCAACCCCTTTGAACGATACCCTCATAGAACTCTTTAAGGCAACGGCTTAGCGTCTGGTTGAACGTAAAGAAGAACCGGTGCTATCGCGCCCTTGCAAGCATTCTTCAACAAGGTAAAACCGCAAACCCTGAACCCGAGCAAATTGGTTTAGAGGCTTGCAGTTTGGGAGTTGAGGGTATTGAGCTCAGGGCTGAAGGTCTGCGTTTCAGGGAAACGCCAGCCCAACGCCCAAACCAGCACTAAATGCTAACTTGAGGCTGAGGGGTTTCGGGTTTGGGGCTGATGTGCTTAGGGCTCAAGACTCAAGATTCAGGATGCCCAAGCGTGAGCCCCAAATCCTGACTCACCTCTAAACCCTAAACTCTAAATCAGTTCAGGGTGTCTGACAAATTTGACCGGCAATCTGCAACCTGAATGGCAGACGATCGGCCTTGTAGTCGATTTCCTGCTTTGTCGCCTGTGTAGGGTGTAGGATATTCGATGATCAGAACGACGGGGCATCAGACTTTATAGTGCTTCTGAAACTTCCGCAGAGTTCAACCCTAAAAACCCTGAGCTGAACCCTTTGTACAGCAGGCCTCGTACACAGCAGCCCGGTCCCCAGCACACTCGCTCACTGTAAGGCGAGCATCGACACTGAGATCTCTCTAGACACTATCTGGAAAGTCAGGATCTTATTATATTCTCTGAAG
>CAJNDV010019224.1:149090-164293 GCA_905221635.1 Symbiodinium sp. CCMP2456 | reverse complement strand
TACCCATGAACCTCCAAGTAATCCATGTAGGGCCGTAGGGATTAGGATCGGTATCGCCCATCTTAGATGCAGTTACCCTGCAAGCTCAGTTTCGCTGCGGTTTGGGAGATCTGTCGCTGTTGGCGAAACTTCGAAGTTCAGGGTTTTGAGCTGGGGGACCAGGGTTCAGGGGTGTATGTAGAGGGGGTCTCGATCTATGATCAAATGCTTGGGGTTGGCATAGACTTCTCAGGTCTTCAACAAACAGTGATGTCCAGTGACTGTACACGAAGTAGTTACCCGGCTCGGTGCAAGCGTGGACAGTAGCCCTGAAGCTCCTGATCCCCTTTGAGCTCGATAGCTCAGTGGTCACTAGTTCACTGCCGAGGTGCATCATAGATCCGCGTTCTCTGAAGCTGCCGTTGCAATCCGTTCCGGCAGGGATCCGAGGGGTCACCACCGTCAGGGGTTGAAGGCATTCGGCTGCAACTCTTCGTTTGAGCGAGATAGGGGCTTCCCACTCGCAGACTTTCCGGCGCAAATCGCAGAATCGTGGTGGTGATGGTGGGACGAGGAGGAGCAGCAGCAGCACTAGCATTAGTGCCAGTAGGAGGAGGAAGGAGCTGGGATGTCTACGCCTTTCAAGGCCAAATCAAATTTTGTCCTTCCTCAGCTCAATTGTGCATGTCATGATCGGCATACCCCGACCAGTTGAACTGCCCCTTTCCGGTTCTTCACCATCTGGACTTCTTGCTCAGTTGTGAACTTCTGGACATCAGGGACGGAGCCTGCTCAACTCACCAGCCTCAGGTGGGCAAGCAGGTGCCAACACCGAACAAGCTGCTCTGCGTGGCTGCGTGCTCAGCTTGAGTTCGATTGGTCTATGTCCAGGTGTGAAGTCGCAAGCTCTCCCATAGTTGCCGCTCAAGTTTATAATATACTCATCATGCCATACGTGAAGGAAAGCTTGGAACCTCGAAGAGTCGGGGCTTCTTGCCAAAGGGCACCAATTCCACAATGCCAGTGCATTCCTGAGCGCAGATGCTGGAGGTCCTCGCGAGAGGTAACTGCTTAGAGCCTAGAGCGCTTTCTGTTGTGCTCAGGAAGCTTTGGGGCTTGCAGATCGGTTACCAACGGCTTACAGTCATCTCGCTTGCCACCAGCACTGCTGCCCTGATCGGCATCACGCACCACCCACCTCGCTCCAGTCTTCATCATCAGCGCGCAAGTGCCCCTGCGATGTCGTAATGACTCCGGGAAAGTTTCGGGAAAGTTGTCAACCTGCTTTGTGTCCTTGCCTTGCCTTTCAGGCGTGGTTGGCGAAAGATGCGCTGGCGGTGGGTGGATCGGATGGTCACGCACCAAGTTCTCTCAGTAGTACGATCTGGCTTACGAGGACGTACGGATTAGAGTTGCCTTGGCTACTGCGGTCACGGGTTTGATTTGAGCTCAGTATTGAGGTCACCTTGTCCCTTATCAACACACTGAGCGGTAGACCCCCAAGCATATATCGAGTCCAGTAGTAGTGTTCCGCTACTAGCTACCAGCTGCGATGGCTGCGACTGCTGTCAGTGCTGCCCGGCTTGTTCAAGAGCCGCTGCTACTTCCTGAACGGCTGCAGCTACGGCAACCATCCAAGTTACCACTCTGCACACACCCGCTGCTTGCTGCTGCTGCAGTTGCTACAACCATGGTAAGGAACACCATTACTAGCTGCATGTTCTGCGAGTTGCCTCAGATCTTGGGCTTAGCGCTGCTGATTCTTGTCTTTTTAAACCCTACATTCATGATCCCTCCTGTTGACTACCCTAAACCCTAAACCCTAAACCCTATTTCCCTCGACCCCCTGTAGGACCACAAGACTGAGGCAAGGTCGTCCGCATTTCCCTGAGTGCCTCGCTGCGGGCTGAGCGAAGGGAGCAATTTTGGAAAAGCTGCACCGCCATGTTGGTTTAGGGTTTAGGGTTTAGGGTTTGTACCAAATCCCTTGGGACGGTCTGACCTAGGACTGACGGCTTTTAGGTCAGAAGGAAGGCTGTCGTAAGCATGAAGTCAGCCTGCCCAGTTCGAGGGTTCTCCGAAAACGACGGTCTCGCCCCGGAAATCCCTTAGACTTGAGCTCGGCTTCATATTCCTCCACTCTGGGAGTCTAGAGCTGAACTTCTGGTCAAGGTACCGATCAGAGCAGCAGAAGCGAAGCTTTGATGGTAGGCCTCCGAAGCTCCGAGTTCTTGGGCTCCTTACGACCGAGACCCTCTTCCGCCAAGAAGCTGCCCGACGTAAGATCCCGCTTTTGGCTTTCGAGGCAAGAACCAATGGAAGAGCAGTGCCCACCCTGCAAACAAACCGCCGCAGCGAACCATCCAGACCCCCACATCCAGCAACCGAAAGCCCGAATCCACTTGCAACGCTCTCCGTGCTTTCTGAGGATGGCAGATGCGGTCATCTGAAGATCCGCTTGGGCCTGTGACTAGGGCTCCATGTGGAACGGGCAAGCCTATGAAGAATTAGAAGTGCTCTTGCCTATATTCGGGATGTCGGGTTGCAGGTTTGTCTAAGCCCTTGGCCTGCTCATGAGCTCCACTTGGAGGTTCAGGGGTAGTTACAAGTGGAGTTACAAGTAGAGTAACTACACTTATAACCCGTATTAGAGGACTTATAACCCCATTGATTAGAGGACTTATAACCCCATTTATTAGAGGACTTATAACCCCATTTATTAGAGGACTTATAACCCCATTTATTAGAGGACCTATAACCCCATTTATTAGAGGACTTATAACCCCATTTATTAGAGGACTTATAACCCCATTTATAACTACCCATGAACCTCCAAGCAGTCCCTGCTACGAAGTCCTCGGCCGGAGGCTTCGACCCGCAGTGCTCTAAGACGGGAGGAGGAAAACAGGATGCCGTTCGAGAAGAGACGTGGGTAGGAATAGTTCAATATAGGGGCCTCAATTATCTACATTATTTTCAATAATGACCTACGTTATTTTGGGGGCTCCATAGTATACTTCTACTATAAAGGACCCCCAAAACCCTATTCTAATTATTAAGGCCTCTATATTACCCAAGGGGACTTTGGTCTTGGAAGGGGTAGGACATGTAGTAGGAGGTGATCAGTGCCGGTGCTTTCTTCCTTGACTTCTTAAGCACAGGGGTGCCCTGCATAGTCCAGCAACACATGATCACAAAAGACCACAAAAAAAGAAGGACCAGCATTTCTGGATGCTGTGTCGATGTAATCTTGCCGGAACTATGAAAGGATTTGTTGCAATGTTAGACACCGAAGGCATGCTTCGAGATGCATCCGTCGCGACTTCGGGAGCATGGTCCAATGTCCAGTCGCCCACAGCATGCTTCAGCCGTTAGACGATGCCCTCTCTTCTAGACAGTTTAGCGCACTCGATTGGTTGCTGAGCTGAGCCCGTTCGAATGATCCATAGAGAAAGAGACGAGTCCAACTCAACGCCTGAGAGGATTTTGCAACTCTTGATGCCTGATGTTGCCACCCGTGGGATGTTAGCTAGTTGACTGCTCGTCGTGCATGATGAGTCACGGCTCTCTTGCTCTTGAAAACAGGCGACTTGGCCGTGTCAGCTGATGATGAACCGACGTAACTAGCTGTGTACCTTCGTGTGCCCTGCCTTGTGCCAGGCCTAGGAACTATCGTGTTGGCTTGAGAACTTCTCGAGTAGCGAAAATGCAGATGGCTCTGCTGGGATGTGTAGGGTTGCAAGGTTTCAGCTTGCTTTGGAGCTTTGGCTCATCAGCCGGAACGTCAGTCACGCGAAGCAGTAGCACCCGTTCACGACTCACTCCCTGAGCCTTTCTCTGCAACTTGACTTTCCTCCTATGGATCGACTTCAAGTAACAGCAGCGACCAGACAAAGCTCGCCATCTCATAATGGTGCAGTTACAGCCAGGTAGCCTTCCGGACTCCCTGAAAGGTGGCTAGACCCAGGGAAATATTCACATACGCATAGCTGAGCCTGCCCAAAGCGGCATGCACAGATCCACGCCCAAGACTCCAAAGCGGGTGGGGGTGTTGCTATGCAGTGCCGGGCTGTGATTCCGCTGTTGCTGGCCGCCCATGCTCTGGATCCCCAGTGCCACAACCCCTTGTTCAAGGCGTGCTTCAGCCGCAGTGACTGGTAGTTTTCTGATTTCGGGTCTGTGTGACATGTTGAAGCCACTCCTGGCTTCCTAGATTCTGGGTTCCTTCTGCCCCATGCCCAGATGCCACAAATCTAATTTCCGACAGAGAGAGCATGTCCCATTGCGAGCCATGGTGCCTGCATGCTATGCAGTTCAGGTTTACTTGTCCAAGCTGGTTACGGATTCGCCGCTTTCGGGCATGTTTAAGTTGAGTGAGCTCGTGTTTTTGATGAAGTCATCCAGGTACCTCGAGCCCTCAACCCTAAACCCTAATTAATATAGGGCCTTAATAGTTACCTCTACTATTCTGGTGGCTCCTTATTATATATATAGTAGAATAAACCCCAAAACCCTATTCTAATTATTAAGGCCCCTACACTAAAGCCATATGGTAACCCTATGATTGCCCTTGGAGTAACCCTTTAAAGGAACCCTCCTACATTAGGCCCTAATTCTGAATCCCCTAAACCCTAAACCCTAAACCCCCCTAAACCCTAAACCCTAGACCCCCCTAAACCCTAAACCCTAAACCCCCTCAACCCCCCCTAAATCCTAAATCCTAAACCCTAAACCCTAAACGCCCCTAAACCCTAAACCTCTTCACTGCCCAACCCTAAGGCATTGGTTCGGGGAGTTTGGCTCTGCCTCGGTGGAGGCCCGGCGAAGCCTTCCGGGACCTGTCGGAGAGCTGTTTACTATAGGAGCCCAAATAATTACCTATACTATTTCGGGGGGTTCTTGATTCTAGTTGTAGTATAGTATACCCCAAAACCCGATTCTAATGATTAAGGCTTGTACATTGGGGGTGCAGGGTTTTGGGGGAAGGGTGCAGGGTTTGAGTAGTTGTAGGCATCTTCGGGGCTGTGGTTGTCCCGAATGGTTCTTGTCCATCTGCAGGGGGAGGTGGTGAAGTTGGAGAAATCTGGCGCAGAAACCCAGCATTGAGCATGTTGGGTACCTCTGCCAAGTTGTAGTTGCGAAGTACCCGCGGGACATTAGTACGTTCAGCATCTTTGAGCTGGCTTTTTCCTGCGAGTTGACGGGCTTCCACTTGCCATTTATCACTTGGGTAGTTGTCTAAATTAGGGCCCCTTTTTATATAGTACGGCACCCTTATAAAACGGACCCTAAAAGGGGCCTTAATTTAGAAAGCTACCCACTTTCAGACCGAGCGGGAATCACAGGCCTTCTACATGCTGGCGCGATCGAAGCCGGAAAGTGGATGATTCTGATCGTGTGATCATGCTAAAGACACTCTGTCGATCTATGGGCCTGTTCTACGGGTATTAAGTTTGCTTTCATTTCTCAATGGCCCAGAACACGATCTTTCAATCTCGCGTCTTGAGCTTTGATCCTCGCATTGTCGCAGGCGACAGGCCGCCTGCCCACATTGAACAGCTGCTCGGCCGAGAGAGAAGCCAAGGTTATTTTTGGCTAATTGATGCCAGGGTTCGAGTTTTGAGATATATATATGTATATATATATATATATTCCGACTGCGAGTATGCAGGGAGTATGGCGGCCATGCCGCGTCAAGTGTAACCATCTAGGGTCCATATTCGGAATGTTGGTGGTCGCACGGCCGGCCAAGAGATTCTCTTTGGTTGAGACCAGCTCACTTCAATGAGCACGTAAATTCCTGCTCTCATACGCACTGGGTCATGGAAGTAATGCTCTTCCATGAGGAGGTGTTGCCCTCAAAGCCTGGACTTCAGGGGAGGCCTGACCACCCAACACCGAATACTAGCCCTAGGCCCCAGGCCCTATGCCCAGAGGGCCCTAGAAGCCCTTTAAGAACGGCGACCTTGTGTAGAACCTTAGCCTTGGACCCACGGCCTCAAGGCGATCCGATGGTGCACAACGGCACCGGCCTCAGAATTCATCGAGCGAACCCTTTCAGCTCCGAAGCTTTTGACGAGAGCAGGACTGGGGGGGGGAGGTTCGGTTTAAACATGATGAGAAGGGCGTTGAGGGCGCAGTGGGGGGGGGGGGGGGGTGTCAAGGATTACAGTTATTGCAGCTGGGTGCTCAACCATAAACTAGGAATATGACCGTAGGCGAAGCTGTACTGTCGGCTCCTGAAGCCCTGGCGAGCTTGTCCGCAAACCCCAAGTCCAGCGTTCCGTTAACTCTCCGAAAGAGAATTTCGCGTCACACCAATTGCGCCGTCCCTGAACCCTAACCCTGAACCCCTGCTGTCCTGGAAAGCACGTACACCCTAAACCCTCGAACTTCTGCTCCCTAAGCCCGACTATAAACTCTAGACTCACCACCCTAAACTACAAAGGAGCCTACATAAACTAAAGCTGACAAAAGAAACTCTGAAGAAAAAACTCCCAGCGCATCGCAAGGCCTTCGGTTCTGCCCGGCCTACAACTCAGAGGCTCCTCCTGCCATCTCTCGATCTCTAGGGGTTTAGGGGTTAGGGGTTAGGAGTTAGGGTCTAGGGCTTAGGATTCGCAGGTTAAGCTTACGGCTGAGGTCTTAGGGCTGTTGGGCGTTGGAAGGTGCAGAACTTGGGGTTTGGGAGTCTTAGCCTGCGGGGCCCTGGCACAGTCAGAGTCTAGGACATTTGCAGGTGGGCAGTTACCCTTATAGGAGCCTTACAGAAGGTCTATATACCTTATAGAAGCCCTATATACCCTAAACTCCCCACCTGTAGTTTGCTTTAACAGAGCATGACAGTGTTGGGACAATAGGTTTGTCGGTCATATTCTCACTCCATCTGCACCTTCTGCCGCCATGAAATCGCCCTGTTGAGGTTCGATGCTGGGGTTTTGTAGGAGATGGATAGAGTTTGGGCGGATGTGGCTTCTACTTCCCTTCATTCCTCGAGACGGCAAAGCGGCAGGAAGTTTCTGTGTTCAGGTTGATGAAAGAAATGCGCACTGGGTAACTGCGTTTGTGTCTCTAGTGTTGAACGAGATGCCTCATGCCAGAAACGGCACTGATGGGGCCTAGCGACGGCATGACTCGCTGCTTCAGGCATCGTGCTGCAGCGCCAAGCAACTCGACTTTGCGATGGTGCAGAGGCTGAGTTCTACTTGGGGTCTGGGGTCAGGTCGTATTTGAGAATCCTCATCTCCCGGGCCTGATGTTCTGGGACGCCTTCGTCCGTGACGAGCACTTAAAGACTTAAGAGCTCCCGATCCGGCCCGTGGCGACATCAACCGAGGTTCGAGGCCGTGCAAGGCATGCATTACGACTACTTCAGCCCCTCGGAGAAGATTAAGGCAGCATTTGACAAGCGCAGTTCCTGGTTGGATTACGGATCGCGTCGCTTCGGCAGTTCCGCCAAAAGCATGAAGATAGAGACTCTATGACTACCGGAGACCGGGCACCTGAGGAAACCACATCTTCCCGTCCAAGTTGGTCCGCGTGATCCAGCATCGGGAGTCTGCAGGGAGCTCAGGTCACATGTTAGGGTTTAGGGTTAAAGTTAAACCCTAGACCCTTGATACAATCGCTGGCAGTCCACTGGTTCAACACCCAGCCCAAGTGATTGTTCGAGTCGCGGGTTGCCTGGAAACTAGCAAAAGTACAACCCAAAACCAAGCCCCAGCAACAGGCATCATCTGTCTTTCTTAACAGTCTGCCTCCCTTCGGCCTTTTTGATGGAAGATGGCGAGCTTTGCATTTTCTTGAATACCCAATCCTGAGAGTAGTGGGTTTAGTGCCTTCCGCTTAGATGCACAAGCAGCCCAACAGCGATAGCGAGCGGCTGTTCCTTTCGGTACCCTTCCAAAAGAATCAACAGCAATCAGCTCGCATGAACCTTGTCTTCCTTGCTAAAGAGCTTCTGGTCTGAAGCCTTACGTGGCGGTGATGAGCTTGCTCTGGCATTACGACAAGCTGCGTGGCCCTCCAGAGCCTCAGAGCTGTGTGAGGGAAGGCCAGCATCTTAGCATGTAGCACCCGGGAACGATTAGCATTCGTTCGTCTGCCTTCCACACATGGTGGGTGCTTCAAGCCGCAAATCAGTAAGCACTGTGCTTCTGTTGGTCGCGCGCTCTTCTTACCGCTTTCACGCCAAGGTGATGCAAGTTATGGAGACCAACGAGTACAAGGAGGCGCCAGACCTTGAGAAGGACCCGAGCGTGACAAGCTGATACGTCTAGTTTTCAGTTGAGAGATCAGACTTTGACTTTCAGAGTTCGGGGTCGCGCAGGGGCTTAGGGTGTGCGGACAGGGGCTGGGAATTTAGAGTTCGTGGATTCGGGCTCCCACTGCCAATGCTGCTCCTGGTAAACTAAAACTTCTGTCAGCATTGTCGTTGCTGCAGCTTCTTCTTCCGCGATGACTCTATTCGTAGCAGGGTTCCTCTAATCTTGCTGGCCCCTGAAGCAGGAAGACAAAGCCTAAGACAAGAAGGGTCGAGTCGCCATCCTGTCCCAAATATCGTGATCCCTGGAAGGGTTTAGGGTTTAGGGCTTTGGGTTCCAGGAGCAGTATGCTGCGGCTGTGGAGGGGTTTGCTCCTGTGCTCCCCAGCTGCACAGTTGTAGTTTTGAGGTTTCGTGAGTCTGTGGAAATCCGAACGTGTAGCGACCGCGAAAATTGGGATTTCTTGGCAGAAGCTGTTGGGCTCAGGACTTGATGGATGTGATTGCGGCGGTAGGAGACGACATTCGGATTGGGGTCGAGGAGCTGCCTTTTTGTTGTGAGCGTCCAAGTGCCAAGGCTTGTCTTTATCCTTCACCTTCTCTTGCTTAGGGTTTAGGGTTTAGGGTTGCCGACCTATTTTGGTTTGCTCTCGTTGGTCATGGAACCGTCGACATGTGTAGGTCCTTGCCAAAGCAAATTGCCTGGAACGTGACGTTGTGGGTGTCGGGGGCTCTCATTTGCGTGTTGTGCCGCCTGCCCATGAACCGGGACTCATGAAGCCCATCCGAGAAGCATTTTCTGACTTCAGGCTACAGCCGGAGGCACCTGCATTATGGATGATTTTCAAGATTGAGGTGTAGGTGGCGTGAAGTTTCGGAGCGGTAGACAAGACACTACTTTCGAGCGTTGCTGGGATTTAGGTGCGGAGACTTTGTCATGGTCACCCGTCCCATTGCAGCCCAAACCATCTCCGCGCATCGAGATCCACTGCAGGACCGAACTTCTGTGTTGCAGACAATCCAACGAAGGTTTGTCAGCATCACAGGCTTCAAACGAGATCCCGATTTTGGTGGGTGGCTGCCCTTGGTATGGGGCATGCGCCGGCCGTGCGACGAACGGGTTTGGCACAAATCAGAAGTCCTCGTTTTAGGCGGTTTCAACATTGCAGCTGAATAACCGGGCAAATCCATTCATTTCCATTACCAGACTAGCAAATGCAGAAGAAGAAGATCAAGAGAAGCATGAGTGCCACAACATCGGTGGCACTAGTGAGAGAGTATAAGCGGGGAATCATTGAAACTTAACGTCTGGACAAAGCATCCGAACTCTCCGAACCGAAAGACATCACACTTTCAAGCCTTTGCGGAAAATTCCTGAGCCCCAGATCCTGGGCGAAAGCTCTGGATCCTAAGCTAAACTCAAAACCCTGAACCCCTAAACCCTAAACTCTGGATCCTAAGCTGCCTAAACCCAACCCTGAACTCTAAACCCTCAACCCTAAACCCTAACCCTAAACCTAAACCCGAAACCCAAACCGAAACGACAAAAGACACGAGCTGCTTAAAGACCCGAAGCGCAGGTTCTCAACTCCAAGTCCCAAAATGCTCTGCAAAGCCACTACCCCAAAATCCTGAACCATTCCATAAAGCCCTTTCTTCTGCTATCAGAAGTATTTGATTTGAGAGCTTATAATGCCATTTGTGAGCCCTTGTAAGTCTCTCATAGCGAACTAAACCCTAAACCCTAAACCCTAAAAAGCCTAAAGCCCTTCAGCTTCATGCGGGCTGCTGGTCAGCGCTGCTGACCTACGCGGCAGGGATGCGGCTGGGCTTGAAAGCCTGGGTTTTTGTTGCTAGAAAAGAGCTGTTGAAGCCCAATTATAGGGCTGCAGTGCCATAGTGTCATCAACGGTGTTATAGGTCTTTTCGTGCTTGATAAGATTTCAGCGAGGTCTCAAAGGGAGTTTCTCTAGCTCATGGTACTTTGTTTGGCGGTCGCTATGTTAGGCATCCCGGCATTCAGTCTAGAGGGTCCCGTAGTTTCTGACTGAAACTCGCCGACGTTTCTAGCTGAAGGCCTCAAGCTCTGAAAGCGCGCTTTTATCCGGAAGACCTTATTGGGAGGCTTGTTTTGGGCAAAGGAGGATCATTTTTCTTGGGAGATGTTCGGGGCATAAGGTTTAGGACTTTAGTTGTGGACTAGGGACATCTATCTCGACAGCTGTAGTCTGTTCTGGCTTGGTTAGGGTTTGGGTTTCCGGGTGTGCTGCTGATTGAAACAACTTGGGCGACATGCAAGAGTTCTTCTCGATGAACGCACTCTGCGTCCAGCATTCCCTGTCGAAAGAACTGGCATAGGCAGATTCACATTCTCACACTCAGGGCCAAAAAGCCCGAACGTTTTAATTTTAACAGGAAGAAACTGTCCACTACAAGTACATCCTGTAACTTTGCAGAGTTATCTCCGGATTCTAGTCTTGAACTAGGAGGCTTTGCCAAGCCCCGACACCGTACACCCTAAACCCTACCAATCTAAAACCTAAACCCAAAAACCTAAGCCACCCAAGCCCTGAGTTCGCCTGGATTGAAGGAGCTGCTTCGCCTGCAAGCCCGACTGGATGCTGCACCGGAGCTCAGTGGTTGACAGTAATATAGGAGTTTCCGAAAATAGGGGGTACCTTATTTGGGGGTCCTTATAATAGGGATCCTATTATTTAGGGTACTATATTAGGGTCCCCTATTTTCGGAAACCCCCATATAGGGGCCTTAATAATTAGAATAGGGTTTTAGGGCCCATTATACTATAGTGAAAAGGAACCCCGCATTAGAATAGGGTTTCAGGGTCCATTATACATTATAACATTATACTATAATAATTAAACGGAAACCCCAAATAGTATTGGTAATTCTGTAGGCCCCTACATGAGGGGCCTGAAGAATTCGAGTAATTAGTATAGCGCGGCACCCTTATGGATTCCTACCAGGGGCAACAATGGGAATGTACAGGGTATGAATGTTAGGGCGCGAACTAGAAGAGGGTTTTGGATCACATTGTGTTATAACTATAAGGACCCCTAAGCAACACATTTGTGGAGCTCAGACGATCTACGGAGGACGTTCAAGCTTTGAGGGGTTACTAGAAGGGTTCTTTCTTATAAGGCTCAGCAGAAGCGGCTCCAAGGGCCGGTGTTGCAAGGGTTCACATGGTGCTACCATGGTTTGTACGAAGTCAGACATAGTTAGCGAATTAAATCGAGTTTAAGACAACCCACAAGACAAAAAACAACGATAAACTATACAAAAAGTTTGCTATGATATACGGCAATGGCCCGGTAATGAACTATGAAACAGTATGGTGGCAGGTGTGGTGGCAAGCAAGGGGTAGTGCTCAGACCACGGCTAGCGATGCAGGCTTCTACTACGACATGGTTCTTTGCTTGCCTGCCAGGGTTTAGGGTTCAGAGAGATTGTTCCAACTCGCTCTAACGAAAAGCCGCAAGAAGCGGAAATTCTGTGCTCAGCCGATATTCAGACACCCAACTGCCATGTTGTGTTATCTATTGCTTCATATTGTGCTATGTTATGTTGGTTTGTATCATATACATATAAATATAAAAATTATGCCATATTATTACATACTATACTCGTTAAATTCTATAAGCTGAATGTTGTGAATTTATGTTGTCTTGTCACATCGTAGTGGTATACTACATTATACTTTGTTGTGGTATAGTATACATGCACTACATCTTACGTTATGTTACGTACTGTCTACAATACAAAACTTGTTGTATAGTTTGGACTCTATGTAATATCACAGTATACATTATTTGTTACAGTGTATATGCTATCTATTATTTGCTCTAGGTTACATTTATGTGGCAGTATGAATTATGTTAACACTTTTTTGTATAATACCGTAATGCATAGTACTATATTGTGTTGTATGTTATGCTCGGTTATGTTATGTCATGCTATATGGTGTCATATATCAGGTCTTTTATTGCGTTGTCTTTATAATCGGTCACAGGCGACATCGTGTATTACATTACAGGTTTTGTTTCGTGTTACTAGACATGCTGTTTCATGTTATGCGTATCACGTCGTACTATGTTATCTTACATATTTTATATTTCAATATGGTTTATTCTGCTGTAATCTTTATGGTATGGTATGGCAGTGTGTAGCATGGTATAATATATGACGTTATTTCAATCTTACTTTGCAGAAAACTATATATATCGCATTAGGTTCTATTCTATTCTATTCCATCAGATTCTATTCCAGTCCTGTACTCTGCTATATTTTATCCCTCTACATTGCAATGTTCAAGAAAGGTTGCATTATGTTATGTTGTATTCTTTTACACTATGTCTCATAGGCCTCAGCCTGAAGCCCTTCACTCTCGAGGTACGTTCGCCCACGCTGTCCTCCCAAATGCAACGAGGCCGACGATAAGTGCTTGGGATTCGACATCGGGGTTCCTTTAATGACAGGAGCACCTTTAAACAACTCTGCCTAAGCCCCCGAGCGTCGCGATGGCGGCTTAGCAAACAAGGTTATGTTATGATTGCTATGATTCTCAATGGTTGGTGAGTATCAGAAGATGAACCGGTGTCGACGATGGCGACGACGATGGGTTCGAAGAGGAGGAGGAGGAGGAGCAGGAGGAGTAGGAGTAGGAAGAGTGTCACGATGCTGCGATGATGAAGGCGGAAATGACAATGGAGATGGCGACGATAATCATGATGAGCAGTAATCGTCGTCGCCATCATCACCATCAGGACCTTGCAACACCTTCACGTGATTGTGATGGTGGCCATGATGCGCATGTTGATGACCATTGGTGATCATGACAAAAAGAAGTTTGGATGAAAGCTGACGGCATTCACGAGCACATGTCGATGCGGCGATGATACTGCGAAGCAGAGTGAATTTGTTGATGCTGGCGCTGATGCTCATCCACACTGGCGATGATGGTGACACTGCTGAAAATCACAATATCTATAATATGAAGACGATGATGACGATGAAGCCCTACAAGGCGATCAAGACGAAATCGTTCCATCAAATTTGATTGGTGGAGCGTTGTTGCTGTTGCTGTTTAGCCAGTGTTGCTGGTGGTGGTAGTGCTGGTGGTAGTGATCACTGTCGTGATGGATCGATATCAACTACTTTTGTTTGCAGCCGTGGTTCGTGATTGAAGTCGCAGTGGGAGGGGTGCGAGCAGGCGCGGTAGCAGTGGACCACCGCCACCTACTGTAGTACCAGCAATGCTATTTTGGAGCACTGTCCGCTTACATTGAGTTTTGCCGCCATTGCTTTTACTTCTACTACTACTGCTGCTACTACTACTACTACTACTACTACTTCTACTACTACTTCTACTACTATTATTATTATTACTACTACTACTACTACTACTACTACTACCACTACCACTACCACTACCACTACGACGACTACTTCTTCTACTACTACTACTACTACTACTACTACTACTAGGGGATTAGTATATATTTGACGCCATGCTGCTCCTGCTTTTAGGACTTCCACGACTTTGATTCATGGCCTGGATATGCTGGTATTTACGGCATTTCCGTGTTTATACGTCTTTATCTCTTTAAACAAGGACCATGCAGACCCGAGCGCCTTAACGACCTAAAATACAATCATAATCATCATACTCATCAACATCATCATACTCATCAACATCATCATTGACCTGGGGTGGGGGGGTGGGGGGCGGGGTGGGGGGGGCCAATCGCGAGCATGTTCAACAACATCACCATACTCATCAACATCATCATCATCATCATAACAGTAGCACTCAGTATCATCATATTCATCACCATCATCATCATAACAGTAACATTCAAAACACGTTCATCGTCGCCATCAACATCATCATCACAATGATACACAATACCATCATACTCATCATCATCATAACAACATACTGGATACAAATCATTCCCATCACCATCATCATCACCATCATTACAGTGATACACAATATCATCATACTCCATCATCACCATCATTACAGTGATACACAATATCATCATCATCATCGTCATCGTCATCATCATCATCATCTTTGTGATACACAGTATCAGTATCATCATTGTACTCATCAGCATTGCTCTCCCTGTGTTTCAGCAGCAACCTGTCTCCCAGTCAGTCCAAGCTCTTCAAAACTTCGTCATTGTCTGCCACATCCAAAGGCAAAACGAATGTCTTGTGCATTAGCACGGATCCATGAGGAGGCCTCTGCCGTGACGACTCAGGCCGTGACAACAAGTTTTGTCGCTGGTAGCAGTCCAGAAATTCAACGATGTCTGCAGCAGTGGACCTGGAGTAGCGGAAGGGGCTGTAGAACAGGCAGTTCGTATATTTGCGGCATTTTGCGCAGCTCACAAAGAAATGTCCATTCCTGGCACCTCTCTGGCACTGGCTTCGCCGCACTTCACCAGAACCACATTGAGAGCAGTATCTGGGCTTTTCACACAAGTCATCTGCCACAAGCTTGTCAAGACATTTCGCAGGGTCTTTCAGAAGGTGTCGAAGTGATTCGACATCACCACGACGCACCCAGCAAGCCTGCTTCGCCTTCCGCGCACTGCCACTGTAGGACTGCGTAGCCTGTGCTTTCAGCTTGCCGTCCTTGCGCACACGCCGCAGCCGTCGCTCCTTCCCTGCTTTGCCAGCACGTTGTCCAAGCTTAGCTTTCAGATCACGGATGATCTGCCCAGCTATGCTCGGACACATCTCCTGACGGTGTCCCGTCTGACCGCACAGCCGGCAAGCATGCTTCGCTTAGGCATGACTTCCACTTGAACCGAAATAAGCCACGTTCCAGGGCGCTCGGCTCACAGCAACATGCGCATGCGGAAAGTGACGTCCCTGCCGTGTGTTTCTCACATGCATGCACCAAAACAACGGCGTCAAATACGCGCAA
>CAJNDV010019224.1:112836-132917 GCA_905221635.1 Symbiodinium sp. CCMP2456 | reverse complement strand
ACCCTTAAAGGAACCCATCTAGGATCCCTTACAGGAGCCGTTAAACCCTAAACCCCTAAACCCTAAAGCCCAAAACCCTAAACCCTAAGCCCTAAACCCTAAACCCTAAATCCCCAAACCCCAAACCCCTAAACCCCTAAACCCAAAAACCCCTAAACCCCAAAGCCCACGAACTGAACAGCGCAGGCCACGCCCGCCTCCGGCCCAGATGCGCTAAGCAAGCGCCTGTCCGACAGGTGCCGGGCTCGACAGGGGATTTACGCTTTCAGGCTTGATAACACTAATCCATTTATAACAATGATAATCATAATCATGATAATAATAACATGCAATAATGTTCAATTGAATAATTAGGTATGTTATACTGGTAGTTCTAACTACAATGACTTCAAGTTTTAGGTGAAGGTGAAGGTTTGAGGAGAGGTTTCGCTACTCTGGGAAGATAGGTGTTGATGGTGTTTGCTTAGGCCTTCTGCCTCGGTTCTCTTTTTGGGGAAACCTGACCACCCTTCAGCCCTTCAGGCCTTCGTTCGGGAAGCCCATGAGAGTTGTTGGCTGTGCCTGTCTGTTTCTTGCATGCCTAGGCGGATGCACCTGATGAGGATCCGTCATTCCTGTGAAGAAAGTGTGGTTGAATATCAACGTTCGCATAGCCCAGAGAGCCCAATACCCCTTAATTAACCAATATACCTTAAATTATAGGGGCCTTAATATTATGATTTAAGGAATATTCCTTAATTAAGGAGTATTGGGCTTTCTGGGAGCTCCTTCACAGATGCGCATAGTCACAACCAGGGTTCTCGCTAAAAGGGTGTTGGTTGCATTGCTGTTTCAATCTACGGTCGACGTGGCTGAGCTCCGCCTGAACAGTCTTATCTGCGGACGAGCCGAGTGGGGTCCAGAAATTCATAATACAGCGGCCTAAATAATTACCTACAGTATTTGGGGGGGGGGGGTTCCTTGTCATAGTTATAGTGTAATATACCCAGAAACCCATTCTAATCATTAAGGCTTCTACATTATCACGTGCGCAAGATGAGTTGATCTTGGTTTCTGCCGAGCGTGGTTTTGGATCTCGAAAGCATCCTTACTCAGCACAAAATCTTACACGGTCTTACACGCTAAAACCCTTCCGTTTAGGGTTTAGGGTGTAGGGTTCTAAACCACCAACCCTACAAGCCAAAACTCTGAAGAACGGAGTCTGCAAAAACGAGGCGGCTCCAGTCAGAGATTGATGGCGATACCGGGCTGCGCTTCTTCCGGGTCATGCACGAGGCCACCTTCGGTCGATGCCAAAGAAGCGAATTCAATGTAGGGGCCTTAATAGTTACCAATACTATCTTGGGGGTTCCTTATTACAGGTATAGCATGATGGGCCCCGAAACCCTATTCTAATTAGTAATGCCCCTACATTATGCTGTTGGTGAATTTGTCTCGGGCTAGGGTTCCAAGAAGGGGGGGCTACGCTGTTTGGGGGTCGTTCCGGCTGTACGGTAACTCGCTTGAATCGTACTAGTGTAGCAGCGTAGAGAACTCAAGCTGACATGGCATACCGCACAAAAACCCTATGAGAACTGAAGACCCAGCCCCGAGACGATCCTTGAATTACAACGGCCCCCTCCCCAAAAGCCAAGGATATCAAAGCACCAAGCCGAAACAGAACAACTTTAAACCCAAAGCCACACAAATCCCATATTCCCCGAAATAAGCTCCCCAAAGCCGAAACGGAGCATTTCCAGACAGGGCCGCCAGTCGGGCTTCGACGTGACATGGTCCGGACTCGTAGGTTGGGGCCCCAGATAGTATAGGGGCCTAAATAATTACCTATATTCGTTGAAATGGGCCCGAAAACCCTTTTCTAATTATCAAGGCCCCTACATTATGATATAAGGTTTGGGTTTTAGGGCTCGTAGCATTGTTCAGGGCGCTTGGCGTTTTGAGGGTTTGGGCTTCTGGCGCTGAATTCGCATGTAGAGGATTCGGGACTAGCGGACTTCACTGTGCAAGTCCAAGATGTTTAGTTTCTTTGCAGCATTTTGGAGTCGGGGCAAACTGACTGCGGTGACAGTTGTGACTAGATCTAGCCGGGAAGCTCTTTGGTGTCAGAGGCAGGTTGGGTCGGGAATGCAGATGACATGGTCCACCATGTACAAGGGATGCTGAGGGTTTGTGGCAAACCTCAGCAGCACTGTTCGAGCCTTTGGAAGGTCTTTGCCCAAGCTTGACTTCAACGGCACCTAGCCGAGGTGTGGCTCCAGGTGTGGCATTCCATGCCGCATGTTGTTCTTTCGACAAAATGCCCCAAGCCCAACCACAAAGATTCAGCACAAAGTCGAAAACGCGGAAATCCTCCACCCTAGACCAAACTCGAGTCTCAGAACCCCGAATTCTAGATCGGGGAGCGGCCAGTGTGCTCAGGCCCCTCCGGGTCGGCGTGTCCATCCTCGGTCGTTGGAGTGCTGCTGACGCTTTTGTGGAACTTGTGCTTGGGGCTTTAAGGCTTGGAGCTCGACATATGGGCAGTTGTCAAAATTATGGTCCCTTTTGGGGTACCCTAAATAATAGGTGCGGTATTATAATAAGGACCCAAAAAGGGACCATGATTTTGACAACCACCCATGAAGTGTCAGGGCGCCAGATTAGTTTATTTCGACTTAACAGCCCTTGAAAATCCCGAGCCCCATTCCTGAGCCAAAGTGCTTGGGGTTCCAGCGCGGAACTGGGTCTTTTCACCCTGGGCACGGGATCGGAGCCGGCCCCAGCGAGTGGACTTGAAAGAGAAGCCTTTGGTGTGGTCAAGACAAGGCCCAAAGCTGTAACATCAAGGTCGCAATTTATACACACCCCTAAACCCTAAACCCTATACCCTAAACCCTAAACCCCTAAACCCTAAACCCTAAACCCTAAACCCCTAAACCCTAAACCCTAAGACGGCTTCTGCAGAGAGTTGCGAGGGGAGCCTTGACCTTCCCATGAAGCAACAGCAGGCCCGGGAGAGTCTCCCAGTCAGCCTTCGTCTTAAGGAGGTTTAGGGTTTAGGGGTTTAGGGTTTTAGGGTTTAGGGTTTAGGGTTTTAGGGGTTTAGGGGTTTAGGGTTTAGGGTTTAGGGTTTAGGGTTTTAGACTACCCGTGCTTGGAGGTTCATGGGTAGTTATAAGTGGGGTTATGGGGTTCCTTTAAGGGTTCCTTTAAAGGGTTCTATAGGGTCTAGGGTTTAGGGTTTAGGGTAGTTATAAGTGGGGTTATAAGTCCCCTAATTAGGGTTATAGTCTTAGTTATAGTTACCCTACTTAAAACCCCACTTATAACTACCCATGAGCCTCCAAGTACCCGTGACTACCCGAACCACCATGTCTGAGTTTGGTACAGAGAGGCTTCGGTACAGAGTGGAAGTTTCGCCTCTTGTTATTGCTGATACTTGTACTACTTTGAGCGATTTCACTCGAGCATGAACCCGCCGCGGCTCAAGATTTGAGCTAACGGTCACTTTTTCCTGACCATGCATTCCAAATTTGTCGGATTCGACAGGCAGAAACACAGAGGTTTCGGTTTTAGAGTCTCAGAGTCCCCACATCGAAACCGCGAGACTGTGCCCTTCTCTGCTGCCTGATCGATGCATTTGCGCTGCCTGGCCTGCCTGGTGCTGCTGAGGCAAGCCCAGTGGATGTCCACAGACTGTGCAAACTGAAATCCTTCATGGTTGGGTCTCGCAGATAGAGTTCCTCTGCAACGCCCCGGAGCATCGTCATTTGCCGACAGCTGCAGAAGACCCGTCATGCACGAGCTTAGCTCGGGTTTTCAACAGTGAAACAGAAGCAGCAGGATTGGTATCAGAGTATGGCTGCTACGATCACCGCGATGCGACGCGAATGACCGCTAGTTCGACTAGGAATCAAACTCACTGCCGTTAACTCAGCGTGGGTATCCCTGGAGCACCGTAATCACCATCATCACTATCGCAAAAAGTTCGTCAGCACCCTATGTTAACCAAAGCCAGGTTCTGCCCAATATGATCCGGCAAGGTCATTCCTCTGCGGAAGTGAAGAGACCTGCAGCGCGGAGCGTTGCCCTCAGCCATGGGCACCAGAGAACAAAAGACGACTCCAAATCGTTGTAGGAAGGGTGGTGGTCGTGGTGGTGGCGTTGGCTGCAAGGTGGCCCTTTCGTCATGTTGCTGATGATGAATTGACTGCTGCTTGTACCACAAACGCCAGCAGGTGCAGGAGAACTTAGGGAGCATGCAAAGACACAGCACTACTGCTCAAGCGGTAATGCTCAAGCAGCCCAGACCATATAGGCCAAGATCTTAGCAGACTTGGAAGAAGAACTGCGCCCGAAACCAGAAAGATGCCTGAGCGTCGAGGCCCTAAGCCGGGCTACATGCTAGAATCCCTGGCGACCTGGTGATGAGTCCTTGGGAATTGATGGCACGTAAGCGACCTCTTCGCTCCTGAGATCCAACCGTTCTGAAGACAAAATCAATCACATGCATGATTTTGATGGTGACCAGACTCCCGCACGTGCTAAGCCTCGAGGTCGTCATGCAAAGCTTTTGACGACTCCAATGCTTTGGAGCCAGCTGACCCTGGTGAAGTGTCACAGCCGAGCGAGGCAGCAGGCTTAGGGTTATGATGTCTTTCTTGTCTGTTTCTGGGGCATTGAGGTCTCTGAGTGCTTTGTCATAGCGGTTGAGTTCATTTTGCCTTGGAGCAAGGTCATGCTTACAGGTAGCACTGTATTAGGGTTATGTTCGAAGCCCTTGCCTGGGACCTGGTGGGGTGTTCGGATGTCCTTGTCATCGTGGACGGCCGGTCATCTAAGCTCCGACGGCCCCTGTCCAGTTTGCACCCCCTTGCTTTGGAAGTATTGTGGCTTCAGGGTGCTGCGGGTGTGCGTTTGTCCTACTGAGGGACTGAAATAAAAAAAAACTGAAGTTGTCACTACAGCCTGTAGCAAAAATGAAACGAAGTTCAGCGGTGCGCGTGCTTTTATAAATAGTGCTGGGCTTGTCCTGGTCGTTCTTTCACATTCCATTCAGTACACGGTGCTTGGAGAGTTACAGTTACAGAGGTTGCATGTACCCCATAGCTGAACTGTCGTTGGGGTGAAAGGTCGTGCCCGGTAGGCTTTATACTTATAGGTAGTTCTCTAAAATAGGCACCCTTGTAAAAGGGACCCTTAAAAAGGATCCTATTTTACAGAACTACCCTTGTACAGAATCCGCGTAGCCTAGCAACTCAGCGAGGCTGGGCTGGTGACCTTGCAAGTGGCCGTGGGCTTGGCTACCATGGAAGCTGGCCGCGCTTCTCGGGCAGTTCTCTAAATTGAGGTCCCTTTTAGGGGCCTTTTTATAAGGATGCCGTACTATATTGGGGACCTTTTAATTTAGAGAACTACCCTATTGTGGATAGCCTGGAGACTTCATGGTCGCTGTGTTACAAGGCTGGCGACGGCATCCGGTGGCAGATTGGCCACGTGCCGCTGCCTCAAGCAGACAGAGCTTCGTCTATACTAATAATCTATATCTATCTATCTATCTATCTATCTATCTCGCTATCTATCTATCTATCTATCTATCTATCTATCTATCTATTAATCTATCTATCTATCTATCTATCTAAACATTCGCAGCTCTCCAGCCTGAGAGGCTTCCCGAAAGGAGGTCGAGGGACCTGCAGCGAAGCCAGGAGCGGCTGGCTGAACCTTGGCCGCGAAGCTTAGCGAGGCTGTCCGAGCTCGAATCCCAGCCTAGGACTAGCTTTTTTACAACAGTATTGACAGTAGATCAGTGAAGTCATGTAGAACTTGTGCTCAAACACCTTCAGATGCAAGCCACATGATGTGTCAGCAGCATGCTTCGAGGCCTGCAAGCGACATGTCCAACAAGAGTCGTGGGCCGTGAAAACTGCCCATCTGAGGAAGGGGTCATCTCCCCACTGCGCATGTTTGACGCAACCTGGACTGACAGAGAGCTCTTGGATTGCCTTCAGTATACAAAAGGTGTATGGACAAGCCCTCCTCCAGTGTATCGTCTACGATCAGGATGTCTGCTTCAGATCAAATACATATGTCTGCATGTGTGTGTGTATATATATATATATATGTATTAACTAAATACCTGTAGCTGCACCCCTGAGAAAGAGCTGGTCGTCGTCCTCCGGGGCCTCCAGGGCCGCTGCTCGGCAGCATATGTCGGGTTGGATGATCTCGATGCCGGCTTGGGGTATGGTAGTTAGATCGCAGCATGATCTTGATTCTGACTCCAAGTACCGTAGCCATTGTAGCAAAAATCCAGTTCTGCCCTATGTAGGAGACATGCTGCCACCGTCCCAGGCATCCGCAGCGCGCGGACATCGTTGGTGGGAGAAGTGCAGGAAACAGAGGTGGGCGATCTAGACGTAGATTGAGGGACCTGCATACATGGGTCGCTAGGACTACTTAACCGGGCTGTTTCCCGCACCATTCGCCCAACAAGCTTCAAGAGAACTAGAATTGAAAGGATGCTTGAATCCAAATATATCAGCGCTGTTGCCACTGCTAGTAGCGTTGGTCTGGTTTGTAGTCTTGGTTTGTTCGCACGATCTGTGCACGATCGTTGATTGTAACGAGCATTGCCGTTTGCTTTTGTTTGTACGGTTGTTGTCAAACCTCTGACCGCTGACTGACAGGACCTTGGCTGGCTGGAGGACGGCGTGGTTTAAAATTCCATAGTTGGGATATTAATCTCTGGCGGTCTGAACAACTAGGTTCGGTGGTCGGAAGGTCCTCAGAGGATTCTCCAGACTCTTGAGAACAGCCCAGCTTCCTGTAATGCGAAACCCTGGAAAGACGTGAACTCTCGCCACACTTCATTCGTTCAGAAACTCCCAAACAAGTCGCAGTGTCTTCCCAGTTCTCTTCCGAAAAGCTAGCAATGTAGAGTCAAGGATCCGCTTCCACAAAACCAGGGCAAAGCATGACCCTCTCTGCATTGAGAAGACAGCTCCTTTCTGGATCCTGCTGTGCCCTCAGTCCGTACCCGAGGCAAAGATCGTTCAACTATTCAGAGAGTCTCCTACGGCTTCTACAGACTTCCCGTTCTGATTTTCAGGAGCCTGCTAATCTGCCTTGGACCATGTCTCCACACTTCAAGCCGGAGGACAGCTCGCTGCCGCGGGCCACGGCGCTCAGCCGATTTACAGGCCAAGGCACAGCAGGGCTGGGGAGAGGGAGTCATGACTCATGACACCAAAGGGACGGGCCGTGACAGCCGTTACCGTGGGGTTTGACGGCAAGGTATGATTCATGGAAGCCTTGCTCGCGTGCTCAGGTGCCGTGGCTATCGGCCACCGCGCTGGGCTCGCATCCCTGTGGCGCCACAAGGCCGACGCTCCTGCTCGGGATGCGGAAAAGCTTTGAAAGCAGAATTGCTCCAACATGCGCGATGTGACAGTGAGGCCGAGATTCTTGTTGTAACACGGGTAGATGGTCGCAGTCTGGGCAGTGTCCAGCTTTCGGACAAAGGGTTGCAGTGTGAAGCATCGGGAGCTGACGGCTGCGGCTCTCGGGACAGGCACAGGGCCGACCAGCTTGGACTCTGACTTCATCAGTCAAGGCCAACTGCTTTACTACTTGGAGGTTCATGGGTAGTTGTAAGTGGAGTTATAAGTAAGCTAACTCTAATTATAACACATGAAAGGGGACTTATAACCCTACTTATAACTACCCATGAACCTCCAAGTATTCAGAAGGTCTCAGTCAGAAGCTGAATCCAAGGGGTAGGGTGTCGGGATGAGGGCCTGGATTAATGCTCCAGGTCCTACATTATACACGGTGCGGGTCTGGAAGCGGGGAACAGCCACGACGAATTCATCAGCGGTTTTCTGATGATCACTGGTTTCTGCGATTCTCCTCGCACTCAGATGCAGTTCTGAAACCCTAAACCCTAAACCCCAAACCCTCATCCGTAGGGTTTCTTGGAATTGCTTCATGGAGAGAGGCTCTGGAAGCTCGAGAGTCTCCTTTTCCAACAGGTACAGCGTCATGGCAAAGTTCCTGTCAAATAAATCCGCAGCTTTATAGGACATCCAGTTAGATTCTCAGATGCCAAGGCTAGGTGTTGCGATGCATGTGAGAATCAACCCTACACCCTTGAATCAAGGCAGCACCTGTGCTGCTGCAGGTGTCGCACCACGAATGGGAGAGCGTGACCCTCACCGTTCTCAGTGAGACTTGGCCATGTCATAATATAGGAGGTTCATGGGGTAGTTACAAGTGGGGTTATAAGTAGGGTAACTATAATTATAACCCTAATTAGGGGACTTATAACCCTACTTATAACTACCCATGAACCTCCAAGTAGGGGGTTCTAGTTTGCGGGAGCTATTTTAGTTTGCGGTAGCTGCCAGGATTTCGGTCACCTACCAGGCGGAGCCGCTTGCAATGCTCGGTTGGGCCATACCTCTCGAGAGGCGTATCCTTCAGACCTGTACCAAGATATGTCCGGCCTGACAAGATCAGAACCTTTCTAACCTGATCTATCTGCGTAGTCCCAACCTTGCTGGTACGTAAGGATGATGGCAGACTTCTCCTTGCAGCGAGCGAGGACGGCTTTGTCAAAGTCTTCGCCAGCTGTAGACTCACGCGGAGCCCAGCGCTATGGCTGTTCTCGGTTCTTCGTATGATCCGATCCTGCCTGCTCGACTGAACATTGGTAGAAAGTTGCAGGCTAGGGCTGTTGAATTGCATACTGATGCTGTGGCTGCTGGTCACACAAGACGTGCTGCAAATGCGAGTATTTTTTTGAACGCCTTTTGTGGCTGATCAGCTTTGATTTCCAACATGAAAATAGCTTCTGTGGAAAAGCATTCGCGCACAGTCGACAATGGCTTTCAGCATGGTAATAGGTACACGAGCACAATTCCTCTGTAGATCTGTCGGCATGTTCGAATTGGACGCCCAATCAACTAGTGGACCTTAGTGTTCGGCACCCCCGAGCGTATGTCCATCTCTAGCTCGAAACAAGTCGGTATGTGCGGCCGAACTTACTGTGGCATGTGCCATGCTCAAGAATCCACCTGAGCCACCCAATTTTGTCCTCACTCGTGAGCATCTCGAAGCCGAATTTTCTGGATCTGGGATCGCTATGCCGGCTGATGTCTCCATGCCGGCACCTGCGCAGCAAGGTACCTACGAGCTGCATGGCCGGTGCCTAAAGGCGCGGCTTGGCGTGTCTAACGATGGCTGCGCCAACCAATTGTGGAAATTCAACGATTGGCCCACACAGGCCCTGCCCACATCTGGGGTCGCACCTTGTACTTGTGCAAACTCCAGCTTGCAACCGCTGCACAGCTCGATGATCAAGACCAGAGCTCTAAGCCACCGACCAGGAGCTTCAGGAGCAGCCCTCCAGAAGCTAGGGTTTAGGGTTTAGGATTTAGGGTTCAGCCACAAGAGGTGCAGACGGACGATGCCCTCGGGGTGGCGGGAGTCTTTTGGCCCGCCCAGGAGCCCTGCGCCCGAGTCGCATCCCAGCTGCAGAGGGTAAGGAGGTCGATGGGTTCCGGCTAAGATCTGACGGCGCCCTGCTTATGTAGCATGCACAAGCATTCGTGCATCATGTCGTGGCTGTCACTCCTTTCAAGAAAATGCCCCAGAAGATATTCAAACTAGTCTCCGGCTCGTCTGTGGCTGTTTGGTCGTCAGTTGCTCAAGTCAGAACAAGGGATTGCACAGGACCAAGTGTGGCATCAGGACGAGCATACACACAGGCAGTTAGCTGCCGTCACTTCCGCTCATGCTGCACCTGTAAGTCGTTCCAACAGCACCTTTCTGTCTGCATAGCTATGCATCACTTTGCCAACCTGTCCAGACTTCTTAGACTCTTCAGTGTCCCAGTGAAAATGAATCAAGAGCGATACGTATCCCACCGAGAAAAGAGGGTGAGGCTCCCAACAGAATCTATACTGTTAGTGTCGAGGGTTGTTGGTCCTGTTACAGTCGTGCCTGTAGAGTCATCACTGCTGCATGATGGCTCTTCGCCTGAAGCCATTGTCAACAGTGGTTCATCCGTGCATGCGTCAGTGGAACATCCGGAATCCCTTCTTTGTGTTCTTGGTCACGTCACGATCAGCATGGCCCCCGACAAAATTCGACGAGTATTGGCACATGTTTCGTTTATCATGAGTCCATAAGTACGGTGAAGCTACGGCTTACCTGGTATTTAGAGACTCTACTACTACCAGTAACGCTTGCTCCGGCCTGATATGTGGAGTACCTGTCTGTGCTGAGCATGAACACGCTCTCTCTCTCTCTCTATCTCTCTCTCCTTGTACATGTAGCAGGTTCACAGGTAGCAGGCAGTCATACTATAAATTACCATAAATGCCAGCCGTCAGAGTTGTCCTTTTCTATTTGGAAGGACCGGTAGCCGAATTGCAGCGAGGGCTGGTTCAGGTCCACACGGCATGTGCTCCTCACGTCCACACTTGGAGGATCAGTTACCTTAGTTATAACCCTACTTACTAAGTCCCAGTATCCTTTTAGCAGCTCTTTAGTCCCGAGTCGGTCGAGGCGGCTGATCTGCTTCAAAGGCTGCGTTGCCATCAAGAGGTGCCTAGAGAAGGCCAGGGAAAACGCGATTTAAGTTCAGTCCTTTGGAGTGATTCTGAGTTGCTCGGCGGTTGTCTCATCGTCAGGAACTGTGCCTGCTTCGGTCATCCGTTCTCGGGATGTCCGAGTCGACTTTGCTCTCAGTTGCAACGTCCGATTCTTGCCATGTTCTGCACAACCAAGGAGTTGAAGCCTCAAAACCAAAGCCCGAGGCCAGAAGCCCAAATCCTACCCCCTCAAAACAACATCCCTCCCAGTTCCGAAGCACCCTGGGCCCGAAATTGCCAGAACCCTCAGCTTCTGCCGCCAAAGCCCGCCAGGCGTCGATTTCCTGGAGCTTGGGGCCGGCTGTGGGGCTTTGGCGTCCGGCGGCTGAATAGGTTACATATCACTAGCCAAACTATTTATCTATCGATATCTCTAACGAACTATCGATCTAAACTGTCTATCTAACGGACTATACTCTCAACATGGTGTTATTTGGCTCATCTTGGTAGAGGTTCGGTTTCCGCGACGGGAATCCTAAGCGCAGGGACTGACGAGTAGAGGCTGACTGCTAACGAGGATTTACCTTGCTTGGTATGTCCTTTGGAGTGTCAGGCGAGGGTTCCGGTTTCAGGGTGTGCTGAAGTCGCACGCGGCTTCGGGGTGGCTTCAGGGTCTAGTTTCGAGCGTGTTAGAGTGGGCAGCGCGTGCTGGCTTTGGGATTGAAAAGTGTGGGGAAGAACCACAAGCCTGATTCACGACGGTCAGGGTCACCTTCCCCAGACCAAAAACTCCTCAACCGCTAAAACCCCGAATGCCCCCTAAACCCTATACCCTAAACCCTAAACCCTAAACCTACTGCAGGTGCGCCTTTGCAAAGGAGCCAGCTCTGAAGCGAGTGGCTCGCCTGTCCGATAGCTTCTTTTCTCAGGGATGATGTTGTCGCTAATCTCCAACACTCCCTCAACTTAGTGTTCGAGCCGCAAGCTCTTCTAACCCTTTTCGAACTACATGACCCGTCGTAGGTTTCGAGCTCAGTGGAACTTGGGTTCTTGATTCTTGATGCCAGCA
Source organism: Symbiodinium sp. CCMP2456 (assembly GCA_905221635.1). Classification (NCBI taxonomy): domain Eukaryota; class Dinophyceae; order Suessiales; family Symbiodiniaceae; genus Symbiodinium; species Symbiodinium sp. CCMP2456. Next base: position 121,271 of record CAJNDV010019224.1, on the reverse strand, counting down.
TGGGTTCATTTACACGAGCTTCTTTGCCCTCTTCTTTGGCTTCTGACCTCTTGTCATCTGAACCTAGAAGGCCCCGAACACTGGACCATAAATCGAGCCTATACCCCACTTGGAGGCTCATGGGTAGTTATAAGTAGGGTTATAAGTCCCCTAATATGGCTTATAACTATAGTTACCCTACTTATAACCCCGTTTATAACTATCCATGAACCTCCAAGTAAAGAATGCTAATTCGAAGCGTCAGCCCCCGAAATGCGTGAAGCCCAGAAAGCATTGATGAGCGCTCGACCCCAAACCTGTGAACCAAGCACTTCACAAAACGCCCACAACCCAAAAGCACCAAAGCCCCCAAAAAATCACCAAAGTCCGCAGCCGCAAGCTGCTATGCCAGGTGATCGCCTCCGACTTGCCTGATGTCGTTCCGCTCATGGCCGAGACGTCCAGGCTGAACGGCTCCCTGACGTAAAGCTTGTAATACATGTGTGTGTATATATATATATACATAACTAAAAGATAACTATATATACATATGTACACATGCACTTATTTATGTAATTAGCTATGTATTTGCTTTGTTGTTTATTTACATACTTTGGGTTTGCAGTTTGGAGTTCGGGTTTTCACGATGCAGGATTCAAGGTTGCTTCACCGGTTCTGTAGAGGCGTCTTCGCCAGAATTCGGGGTTCTTTCCGGACTATGCCTGCATACTATAGGGGCTTTACTATTTACCTATATTTTTTTGGGGGGGTCCTAATTATAATTATATTAAGGGCATAATTAATGGGCCCTAAAACCCTATCCTAATTATTAAGGCCCCTACATTACCTTTAACAAGAAACCCCAAAGAGTCTATAGACCCCTTGCTGGTCATGGGCCTGTTCTAGAAGACTGTCTGGAGCTTAGTAGGGAATGGCGGAATGGATCCCTATGATAGTCCCTTAAGGTCCCTTATAGTAGTCGCTTTTACCCATTCCCCCATTCCCTACCAAGCTCCAGACATAAGAACCAGGTGCAGAGATTGAGTGTGTGCCGCTGCCATTCGGAGACCTGCCGGCCCTGGAGCGACTGCCTCTTGGCGGGATCAAGGCAAGTGGCCTTTAGGGTCTAGAGATTATGTATAGCCTTTAGGGTTTAGGGATTAGGGTAAGGAGGAGAAGAGAGAGAGAGAGAGGGATGGAGTCAGACTCCTCAGTGCCTGAGAGAGTATTCGGATGAACAGTGTGGCGTTTGAGTTGCATGTTCAAAAATCCGTTTGCGCTTTCAAGTGTGGTTACATGTCTGGAACTGATTGCCCCGATTCCAAGTTATTAGCGGAGGTTCCAGGTCCAAAGCTGGCGATGTAACCAGGCGAAATGGAGATATACAGATGTACCATGGACAAGTCCCGTGTTTTTTGTGACGGTGTTGTCTAAACTTCTCTTCACTCTCGCATGGTCTCGATCAGAAATCGCTCCAACCCAGTACCTAGACTCTAAGACTGCCTTGTGTCCTCTTCGGCCTCTGAGGACGCTCGGTCCAGCACGAGTGGTGGTGGCTTGTGAGGTGCTTTACTGGGGAGGCCCACGCACCACCCCAATGTAGCCTCACATTGCCTGCAACAGTCGTTGAGTTGGGGACTTCATTGGGGGGTGCTGTACTCAGGTTCAGCCGTGTGCGCTGCGCATTCATGGCTATCGTTCTCTGCAACAGCAGCCGGGCTAAGGGGGCATGTTTGCCTCTACTGCTGACCGGACTGAAACGTGTACTGTTTGTGTACTGTCCTACAACAGAGGGTCTTCTATTCTTGCTTTTCCTGTGGTAGGGCCGTGTTGGAATGAGTAGTTGGTGCTAGCTGCCCACCACCACCACCACCAGCACCACCACCAGCGCTACTGCTGCTTCTGCGGCTGTTGATATGTATATGTATGTGTGTGTATATATATATATATATCTACAGCTGGTACAATTTTATTGTGGCCGTTGCTAGTACTGCCGCTGCCCTCATGCTTACTATAGTTGTCGCGGTTGCTACAACCAGTTTCGTGGTGATAGAGCGGTGATGGTGGCTGTGATTACGCTTGATCGCTGTTTTCTCGACAAATTGGTGTTCGTAAGCATTTTCGGTTGCTGGTATACCGAGTACATGCCGTCAGGCTGGGACATCTTCGAGGATGACACGCGGGACCACTGCATGAGGGAAGGGGGCGGGATAGCAATCGCGGCCCGCTTGCTGCTGAGAAGAGGGAACTGTTCTGAGAGCTCCGGCTGAGGAAGTTGACGTGATTTGGCTGTGGCTGCATTTCAGGGTCGATGGTGGCTGTAGTACTTGCAATTTGCATTTTCAGTCCGAGCCGGTGCCATCCCAGTCGAAAACATGCAATGGGCTCGAGCTGCGTGAAGCCATAGTTCGAAAGGTTCCAAGGCGCACCAGCCTCAAGCTACCCAAAAGTAAAACCCAAGCCGCCAATGCCTAAAGAATGTATCCCAAAATACCTCGTTCCAGCCCCATGTTCCCGCAAATCTCGACCCGATTCAGTTCCAGTCCTCCTCACCCATACCCAAGTTCCCCCTAAACCCCAAACATCAAACACTAGTTTAAGCCTAAACCCTGACCCGTAACCTCCCGACCCCACAAGGAGCCTCTGGCCGAAACTTTGGCCGCAGCGCTCGCAGCGCCTTTGGCAGCTGCTGTCCTGGCGGCGGTGATCCGCGGCTTGGTAGCGTGGGGCTGCGATTCTTTAAGCATTCCGAAGATCGGTTCAGGGTTTTCGAGGATGCTAACGCCAGCGCCACCTTGAAACTAGGTAGTTCGCATGTTTGCATGGTGGAGATGCAGCTCGTGCTGTGCGTAGCTGGAGGTTTCAGGGGGTGTGTTACTGTCGTTTAAGCTTTTGGGTCCCCAAGGACTTGCCAAGGACCCAGAGCCAGTATTAGTACTCTTCTTGGGTGAAAGGCCGAATCTACCAAAGCAAAGCGGCCAACAACTCCTTGAATCCGGCTCTCTGAGGCACCGAACCAGTCTCATCGGAGTTTGTTGCGGTTCGCCAGAACGCGCCCCCAGTCCCCAGTTTCAAGCCTAACTTCGCAGCTTTTGTTGAGAAAGTTTGAGAAAAGAGCCGAGGCGATCCCCCGCGTGAGATGCAAGCCCTCGAGATGCTGAAGGAGGGCCTGAAGAGCATACTTAGGCTTCAGGGTGTAGCAGGGTTGAGGGATGTACTTACTTCAGCTACTTCAGGGTGCTGAAGCCTCTAACTCCACGCACAGAGAAGCTGCGTGGCTTTGAGCGTCTGATTCCAACTTCCGGAGCTTCCACCCACGGCTACCTTTTTGCGAAATGTCACTCGATAGGAAGAGATCGAGCACCAGTACGACTTCAGGAATGCCGCTGATCAGTCTGTTCTGTAGTGCAGCCCTATACTTTGGAGAAGTTCCTGTCATTGTGTTTGTCCTGACCTCCTGAAGCCCTGACCCGAAGCCCTGAAGGAGAAAGGCGTGCAAAGCTTCCAGCAGATGCCCGCCTCGGGCCCGCCCAAAGCCGGTGAGCTGGGAATCTGGCTGTTGCAGCGCCATGGAGCACCACTCCTCGGAGAATTGGGGCTCCTGGCCCAGGCTGATTGCTAGGGCTAGGGCCCCTGTGATTTTCATGCAAGCAAAGGTCTTGATTTTCCATTTGCTTTAGAAAGTGCCTGAGGCTATCAGGTCTCAGCATGTCTTGCTGGCTCCCAGCATCTCCTTTGTTGAATGGCCTGCATTCAAGCTCCGCAGGCTGAGCCGGAGGCATGAACTGCCGCGAGCAGGGTAGCGCTTTGTTCGAGTCTGAGCGGCGAAAGGGGCCAGCATCTGCTAGAAATTCACGGATCCATTGTCGGCTTCGGTTGGATAGGGCTTCAGAAACTTCGTTGCCGAGCCACTGCACTAACCCTAAACACTCAGCACAGGACAACGTGATGCTGTTCCACATCCCGGCGCATGATGAGCCAAAGGAGCGGCACGTGTCATCGTCATGGTCTTGATTGCGGGCCTTGTGGTCTGAAAGGAAGGGCTCGAGCATCACTTGTAGCGGTTTTCCTGTCTAGCAGCCATGCCGCAGAGAGCACGGCATGAACAAACTCGACGATATTCGTCCTGCTTCTGGTCTACAAGGCATAGCTGGAGTATTTATGTCCGGCAATCCGAGCACCAGGAACAACAGGGAGCAGGTGACGGGAAAACGATCGCGTTCAAACCCAGCAAGCCCAGATTCATCCAATATCTACGCAAAGCCACTACAGTCACTAGAATCAAAACCTCTCTACAAGCCCGGTTCCAATACCCTCCAGCTCCTTAGCCATAGCTTTCGGCCAGGAGCTTTTTCACTTGCACGGGGGCGCCACCCAGGCCAAACCACAGACTTCTGAGAGGGGGAAGTCTTCGGGAGAGCGCTAGACGGGACAGCCCATGCAGAGCAGTGTTCCCGATGGGCACAGACTTCCTCGCCTCTTGTCCTACGTCAACACAGTCAGTTTGCTAATCCGCTTGGCAAATCCGGATTTACAGAACGCCGCCATGAAGCCCTACAAAAGGCAACTTCATAGAGGTCCCTTACTAAGAAATTCCTGCTGTATGCACCCTTGGTACCCCCACAAAAGCAACAACAACCAAAGAAAAAGACAACCGCACGGGCCCTCCTTTCAAAGGGCCTCTTATGGGTGTGTTACAAGTTAGGAGTGGGGTTAGAAATCCCCCAATATGAGCGATAAGTAAAGTTTGAGTTTCCCTATTTGCCTTACTTCTAACCCCCACGTAATTCAATCGCCGAAATGGTGACGAATTCCGACCCTTGGCACCTATAGTCACGGCTCAGCAGGTGCTTAAAGGTACCAAAGACAAAACTACGCATGAAGCTCTTCGCAGTCGGCTTCAGCAGGTCACTGCTGCGAGCATCCTTCGCCTAGCTGGTGAAAAAAGCAGGCGCCAACATCCAAGGCTTTCTCGAGTTTTTTGAGATCTACATAGGGGCCTTAATAACTACCTATACTATTTTGGGGGAGTTCCTTATTATAAGTACAGTATAATGGTCCCCAAAACCCTATTCTAATTATTAAGGCCCCTATATTATTAGGAAATCTGAATTAGGGCTCCAACTGCGGTTTTAGGGCTCAGGGCTATAGGGGCTAAGAAACGGTTTGTAGGAAGTCGAGCTGATTCTGTGTTAGGGTTTCGAAGGATGCATGCGTTCAAGGTTTTGGGCCATAGCGTAGGGCAGGGCGTCAGAGAGTGTTTTCAGATTAGGAGCGTGGACCTTAAGGCTTAAGTTTCGGTTCGTGTAGGCGATGTGCAGGGCTGCTCGTTTCCGGGACGGCAGGCTTTGCAGATTTGACACCTTATAAGCTGCATCTTTACCCATTCCATGGCGAGCTTCCGGCCATGATCAGAAGTTCTCCATGCTGCCTCCAAACGAGATTTTTATAGTGCGAGCTACGATCCGACCGCAAAACGAAGCCTGGCAAATTCCTGCTTACAGATGATGGCAATGAACCTGGTCAAGAAGCAGGGATACGTCGAGTTAAGGGAGCTTCAAAGCGGGCTAAGGCTTTGGAGTCTAGAGAGCGAGAGTATGTCGTAGACGAAGGTATGGCTTCTTTAAGCGTCCACCTGAAAACAGTGTTGCGCCAATGCTTCAACCGGGTGAGGACAGATCTAGCTGTACCTCATGTGATCAATCCCACCTGATACCTGCAACCTGCTGTATTTCGTAAGAATTGCGTCCGCCACAGAGTAAGAGCCAGTCTGCTGATGCTATGAACCTAAGGCCGCACTGCTCACCAGGTAAGGCCAATGTTAGCAAACCCTCCGCAGCCGGAGTCCTACAACCCCAAACCCTAAGACTAGAAACCCTGAACCTGAATGCCAAAGCAGCCAGGAAAAAAAAAACCTAAAAGCAATCGTTCGGAAGCGCCTACCAGCTGGAAGTTCTCAGGTATCTGGTCGTGCTGGCCATGCAGCGAGGAGGGCTCCAAGGTCTGCCGGAGGGTGTTGGAGCTTAATATATGTACGGGCCTTAATATATAGTTACCTATACTATTTTGGGGGTTCTTTATTGTAACTATGTACTATAAAGGGCCCCCAAAACCCTATTCTAATTGTTAAGGCCCCTGCATTGGGTTTTTCGGGCTTGAGAGGTTAGGCTTGGTAGCGTTTAGAAGAGGAGGGTGTTCCGGTGTTCTGATGGTGGCTTCTTCAACTCGTCTGTGTTCTGTCGCGTTCCAAAGCATTTTTGTTTTGACGTATCAATGCTTTGGTACCAAGGAGGACAAGTGTAGAGGGATCCTTATTATGCTTAGGAATGGGCTGTAATTCGTACTGACTCCAATATTGTGATGGGACGTCAGGACGTAGAAAACGATTGCGTTTGCATATGTATTCTCCTATACCGTCAAGTCAAGCAGCCCTTACTTGGAGGTTCATGGGTAGTTAAAAGTAGGGTTATAAGTCCCCTAATATGGGTTATAACTATCTATAGGTAGCTTACTTATAACTCCACTTATAACTACCCATGAACCTCCAAGTATTCAATGAAAGCCAGCCAGAGCCCGTTTTACATCCTCAGTCTTGAGCCAAGGGCTCCTCCAAAGGCATGCTCCATTGCGTTGAGTTGAGGCCTTTAGGCTGCGGAAGGCTCTGGGACAGAAGTCCGTGAGGTGGCGTTAAGTGCTATAGAGTCTGCAACAGGCTCCTGCTCCCTAGAGTGACTCAAAACGGATCACCTTGTCTCTTTCTCTTCTTTCTCTGCGACAGGCTGGATGGCGGATGGGTCGGGTGCGAAAGCTATATGGAAAATCCAGCGCGGCAGCACACCGGTCATTTCAAAGTTGGAGTCCTGGCCAAGCATGAGTCGCGGTTTGTCAAAGACCGTTGGAGCAGCTTGTGATTCCCATCGTTTAGGTTTGGTTTTCCAGAGGGTGTCATGTCCCAGCTTCCAGCTCTTGAAAGCATAGATGGCATGAGATCACATCTCGGTTTTGAGGGGGTCCTTGCACTTTAATTGCCCTGACCCGGATGACTGGAAGGAACTCAGAACCCTGAACCTAAAACGCCCATCCCAGCTCAGGATTTGGCGCAGACTTCCGTGCCCTGCCACAAATGAGAAGCGGAAGCTTCCCTTCAGCTCAATATTTTACTGCAAGCTTCCATGTCAGATGGATGGGAACATTGCCATACTGTCTGCGAATGCACGGAGTACATACGTACATACATGCATACATACATACGTATTTATGTACATATACACCGCCTATGTTTCCAAACTTACTTACTCACACAAACACATAAAAACTTGAAAAATAGTTTCTTACATGCTTACGTACGTGCTTACGCCCATACTTGCACGCCTACATACATGCTCACATCCAGTAACACATGCATATAAGCACACATGTATGCCTGGAAGTGTGTACATGTTGTACACTTGCACACATGCATAAAACCTTCGGCAGACAATGCTGGCAGACCCCGTCCGACAACTGCGCAGCAGCCATGCCAACTCTTATATGAGAGCCAATAAATCTGAAGCAATGTAAAATAGTCAGTGCAGGAAAGCCTTTGCCGTTTGACCGAGGAGTCGCCCCCAACGCTTCTCCTGGCAGCTGGCGATGGTTCAGGTATCGTCACGGCCGGGTCCCCGCGCTCTCAGCTAGATGCATGATGCCCGCAATGCCGCACAAAGACACAAATATGAAGAGTTCCTACCTCTAACAGCTCTGACAGGTGTGAGCAGCCCTGTGGAAGCTCACAAAATTCATGAGCCAGTAAGAGCTGAGGTCTGGTCTTTGAACCTCAATGGTGAACTGGCCTCGCCGAACAACGGCCGATGGTCTCAGGCACTCGCCAGCTTCTATCGAATGGGTTTTGGTGACCGAGCTATTTCGGACTTTCAGGTGGGGAGGGGATCCTTGACTGAGTGCTGTGCATCCACAGTTTGCAGCCTCAGTGTCTCAAGCCTCAAGCGCTTAGGCTTCGGGCAGGTAGCTTCGTCTTCCTTCTTATTGTTGCAAGAGGCACCGAGCCGCCGTGCGCTACCAATCTCAGGCCGGAGCTTTCTTTTCTATCTGTTTAGGGTTTAGGGTTTTAGGATTCAATGCTTCTGGTGAGGATCGGAAGAAGTAGGGCTTGCAATTCCGGCGAAGTTCCGAACCATTGAAGTCATGTGTTTGGGAAGCCGTAGGGTCCTGGAGCAGATGTAGTGTAGACACAGATGGCCAAGTAGAGGTCAAGATCAAGAGGATTGAAATCCAGCTGACAGGTTTGGGACTGCTCCACATCAAGCCGGCCATGGCATCTTTGCAGAAGATGCTGTTTTTTCCCGAATGCGTAGCAGAAGGGTTCTCGTTTCAAAGGTTGGGGTCCAGGGGTCCAATCGTTGACCAGGGATCGTCGTTAAAGCGTTCGCAAAGCGTCCGCAAGCGTCCGCAAGCGT
>CAJNDV010019224.1:93611-112736 GCA_905221635.1 Symbiodinium sp. CCMP2456 | reverse complement strand
CTCCACTTCTGAATCCGTCAAGCTAAAGGGGAACTCCAAATATGCCTTTCCTTCTACTTATTTTTGTTGACGATATCTGCGTTCCGCGTGTCTGCATTCGGGTTCGTGGCCCCTATCAGGTTTTCATATTTCCTTTGGAATCTATCAAATTCTAGCGGTTCGATATCCCAGAACAACGCCTCCTTGTACACACGTGCACAGAAACGCAGAGACGGTCATGCATACAGCTTAGGGCATGTGCTTCATGTCGTCGCGTCAAGCTAGTGTAAGGTGGGCATCTTGCGCTACGGCGTGACCACGCCCCAGTGGCTGCTTAGCGTCTCAACCGAGAAGGCGTCAGCGAGTCTAGTGTTGAGGGGATTCGGAGAGGAGGGTTCCGCACTGACAATACAGTCCCGCCAGGATGTCTACGTGCTCGATGCCCTGACAGGATCCGTCCTGCACAAGGTCGAGGTGGGGTTGTTTTACACCACAATCACAGGGATATGAGTATGAAGACCAGGATCGTGGCAGGAACGGAGCACCAAGTAACAATTGTTGGCAGTCACTGTCGCCATCAGCAGCGTCCTCACCTTCACCATCATCATCATCATGACCACCACCGCATCTATTTCCCAGGCTTCAAGACGTTCGGGGTACGCTGATTGACTGCTCGGGGCTATCACGGTGGTTGCACTACGACAGGTGTGTCTGCATTGCATTCGTGATCTGGCCAATCAGCTGCATCATCTTGCCACATACAGTGCTGTTGCTGTTCCTTCCTTGCCGGATAGCAGCCCTAGAAAGAAGTCCGTTACTCGTGGCTCCGGTAATTTATAATTCATAATTCATAACATCGGAGAGGTCAAAGGCGGAACAACCTTATCGAATAGCCCTATTGTGTCTGAAATTCTAGTCATGCCCCTCAGGCCTTCTCGAAAGCCTCAGTCCTCACCCCTCCTACTGAACTCCCACTCCAAGCATCGAAACCTCGCTTTCTGCGCATTGCTCCACACCACCACTAAGTCGTCGACGCAGGGCCTGCGAACCGATGTTTGGGCAATGAGATGGAGATAGCTTGAAAAAAGGAGCTGGGCTGCCAAAGATCGCACTGGGCTGTGGAATTCCCGTTATCGCAACTCCGACTCGTTCCTCGGAAACTGCAGCTCTTGGCGTTTCTTTTCCGCTCATCTCTGAGACTCTGAGAGGCACCAAGGGTCGAATGTACCCAAGACACCACGGGGCGTGTGTCGCGGTGATCCTGCATGGCCTTGAGCACCCAACATGATGCATGCACACGAGGAGCCAACATCTCAAGATGGTTCGGCCGCAGCCATCGCAGTCTCATGTTGTGGGCAGTCGCGACACGGAAGTTTGCGAAGTGAGTACCTGAGCTGTATAGGTCACTCTGCATTTGAATGAGCAAATCTATGGGGCACAGCCAACCAGATGCAACGGGATCGTTTTCGGGCAGCTCTCAACTTGTTTCGGTCAAGTGCTGGCCATGGCGTTTCAGGAGACACTGCAGATCGATGTGTCTGAAGCGTCTTAAGCTTCATAATGAGCGGAAAGGAAGGCAGAAAGTGGCCCCCCGAAGCCTCGCGCACGAACATCTGCCAAGCTTCTACCTTGCTGCAGCCGCGGTTGAAGAGTCTCGATCCCTAAACCCCCCAAACCCCAAACCCCTAAACCCTAAACCCCTAAACCCTAAACCCTAAACTCCAAAACGTCGAACCCTTGAACTCCGAAAGCTTGGACCTTCCGAGCTCAAGGGGATCGGGGATCCGATCGGGAGAAACTTCCTCAAAGCTACGCAGCTCTGAGAGCAATGTAGGGGCTTAAAATAATTACCTATACTATTTTGGAGGCTCCTTATTATTATTATTCTTCTTTTTATTATTGTTATTGTTATTATTATAGTACCAGGAATACCCCCAAACCCTATTCTAATTATGAAGGCCCCTATATTATACCCTTATAGTAACCCTTATAGCACCCTTTGAGGAACCCTTTAAAAGGAACCCCCAGAACCCTATTCTAATTATTAAGGCCCCTTTTTATGACCCCCTTTTTGCAGGACTTTCCAGGAGCCGGCTACCTCCGCCTGCGTGGCCGGGAAGCTTAGGTCGGTGAGAGACGGGGGGCTGGGCGATGTGGGTTTGGGAGTTTCCGAAAAGAAGGGGTACCTTATTTGGGGGTCCTTATAATAAGGATCCTACTATTTAGGGTACTATATTAGGGTCCCTATTTTCGGAAACTTGTCAAAATCCTTCCTTGGATCTCGAAGCTCCGCGAAGCAAGCAGCGACAGCCGTATGTGGAGCAATTTAGCATCGAACGCAGGAAATTTGCGACCGGAAATTCGGAAGTCTCGCGGCCTGGAAGTCCTGGTAAAGATACCCGCACCAGCAGCTCTGCTGCTCTGCTGCTCCTCCTGCGCCTGCTCCTCTTCCATTGCTACAAAGCGGAGTGGCTGTTGGTTCTCCCAGGCCTACCATTCAGTGCCGGTACGCGGGAGGCTCCGAAGCAGAATGTTTTCTCTTAGTCGTGAGAGGTCTCCTGTTGTAAAGAAGGTCTTTTTCTGTCCAGCTTAGCGGACGAGTTGTTTGCAGGTTTTGCGTTGACTCTCGCATCCGTGCGCTTGAACTGGTGCCAGGTTTCCGAGTTCCTCGCAGAGTTTGGTATAATGGAGGCCATGGGCTCCATGTCTTGCCAGCTGAACGCATCGCCTGCGAGATTTTACAAAGTGTACGCCTGACGGAAGCCTTCCGCGAAGCCGCAAGGCCCTGTCTAGTCGTACTTGCAAGAAACCGTAAGACGGCTTGAGATTGAAAGCTTGAACTTGAAGACCGCCACAGGAGAACATCGCCCTGGGCATGAACACCCAGGGTCGGCCAAGTGGTGAGGCCGCAACAATCCGCGGTAGGACGTTGGACTTTGGGTTTCTGCGGCTTAGTGACGGCGCTTAGGGACTTGAGGCCGTTTGCAATACCACAGCCACACCAAGCACAACAACCACAATGGCTGTAGTCGTGAAAGTCATCCGTCAGTCATGGTTTACGGCTTCGAGTCAAGCTGCCGATCTCCTGTTCCGGTGACCATCCTTAACTTTGGGACTCTGTAAGAAGGAACCAGAGCCACTTTGACAAGGCGATGCAGGGCCCCACATATGCCCCCGGGTGCAAACATCAAACAGCCTCCCGAGTTTACTGGTAGAGGTTGGCATTCAGTCGGGACTTTGGGACAGGGTGATAGATAGAACATAAGGAAAGCCTCATCTACCTGGGCGCTTGTTGCAGAGCGTTGACTGGTATGGTAACTTTCAACGCCGACAGCTTGGGTCTTCCAGTCTGTGACTTCAGATGCAGGCTTCTTCAAATTCTTTCCCTAGAGACCTGTTCAGAGGCATGGGTCCAGTTCCTCGACGTCCCAAGTGCTGAAGAAGCCAAGCTGGAGACCTAGCTCTTTGTGCGAGCGCTGCACTTCCGTTCAAATCCTGCCCCCTGACATGGATATGTAAGTGATTCTGAGATCGGGGGCTCCGGCAAGCAACTTGCAGCAGAGGCGTCAAAAGGATCGCCAGCGGATTGGCGGCCGCTACATCGAGATCTTCGGCCGCTGTGCTCGTTTCGTTGCGATTTGCATCCAGCGTTCAGACGTTGCGGTTCTCTGTTGTCAGCTTGTGTGGTCGGACTAGCAGTCGGTCTAGAAGATCAGATCAGATTCCGTCGTGAATCTCTTCCTATACCTCCACGTGCCGGGTCTTGTCAAAATGCGAAGCCTGGAGACTTGTCTACGGGTTCTGCAGCAGCACACGACTCGACTTAGTGTGGATCCAGAGAAGTCAGCCGAATTCTTATTCCGTGGCATCTCGGCCAGCCGAATCTCAAGAACCTCGCATGGCTCATAGACATGTATCCCGTGGTCGTGGCTAGAACGACTAGAGCATGAACGGCATCCGGTCACGTAAAATCACACAATCTAAAGCGTAGTACGGTGGCAGAAGGTTCGAGCCACTGCACGGTTTAGCTTCGTACTTGGCCAGGCAGCACCTTCGAAGTTCACGCCTCGGTTGACCAGGGGCCGGATCTAGGTCAAGAATAACAATAATGTTAATACGCCTAACACTGCAATAATGATAATGATAACAGGGAACTTGTTTGGGAAATCGCAAATTGTTAATTAGGCTGGCTATCTATGGGAAGTTGTATTCCTGATGCAGCCGAGCTCTCGCTCAAAGGGCTATAGTATGGACTATGTTGTGGGTTTGATCGTCCTGATGGCGGTTCTATATTGGTGTTGCCGATGATGAAAATGCTGAGTGCTATGACCTTGTTGCTTCTGTTGTTTTGCGTCTCTGGTGTGCCTGTGTTGTGCCCTTTGGTCGTGTCCTTGATATTGCTCCTGTTGCTGTTATGATCACCTTTGCTGCTTATGAAGGTGATGATGCTTTGCTCTGCAGCTCTCGCGGCCGCTTTCTTGTTCTGGCTGCTGTGGTTGGTGCATGTGCACCATGTACGCCTCGTTTTGCGGATTTGTTGCAGCTAGGATTTCGAGTCCCAGAGCCGTCGACCTCTCACCTTCTCCACCCACGAGCCACATCACTCGAGGCTGCAAATGCAGCCACCCGGAATACCACGAGTGGTGGCGGAAACATGACAATTCCAGGCCGGTCCAGGTTCATCGATTTCCAGTCTAGGGCTGAAGCTCAGATGCCTCAATATGGATGCGTTAAGGAAGCCAATGAAGAAAGGCTTAAGCTATTCCTTCCACAATTGCAGTCGACACGTAAAGTCGTATGTGGGAGCCTTTACCTAAGAGTGGCGAGATTGGAATCTCGGTTCAACCAGGGAGCTCGAGAGCAGCGGTAGTTTGGGGAACTGCAAGGCAAGAGCAACTGGCTGGCTTCCTAGATGGCAAAGGCCCGTGAAACGCTCCACACACGTCAGTAAAACCACGACACTAGCCGCAGGGTGGGCCAAGCCTGTTTGCAGTCACACATCGAATGCTTGTGCGGAGTCACGATGGAACTCCTTCATCAGCCAAACTCCTATACAATGAAGGCCCCCCAAGGCAACAACCAATCCTGAGCCCTTTATCCGCGATCCTCTGCAGATTTCCCCGGCTCATCGTACCTTCGACTGCGCGGGCCCGTCCTGGGATGTGTGAGGGTGTCGGCAGGTCGGTAGGTCAGGTAGGTGGGACGGGGTGAAGTCTTTTCATAACTTTCGTTAGAGATGTCAAGGAGGCAGTCTTCAGGCAAGTTCATCGACGATTGCCTTTCAAACGTCAGACATTCTGCCAGCGATTTGTGGGAGATGCGGTGTGCCAGGCCTTTGTATTTGCTGGAATGCTGGATCTTCACGCAGGGTTGAAGCTTCTAAACGGTTTTCCCTATGAATGTAAGTGACTTTTTGCGTAATGCCCTCGCGTACCTCGAAGAAGAATGCCAACCGATTTCGAGTCCCGCAAGTTTTCCTTCTTGTTCTAGCTAGAAGCTATTCCTCACAATCCTCTCTGAAAGGTAAGCGCCTTCTACCTCCAATCTTCGGCGGCCTCTGGACTATTCCCCCCTACAAGACCCGCAGACTGACCGCAGCAGGCTGCCGTACAGCGCTACACAAGCGGACGTTGCGGAGTTCTTCCAAGACTACGGGGCTCGGGGGCCCTGAGCCATACTCCAGCTCAAGCCTACCATCTCATCCATCTCGTTGGTATCATGAACATACTGAACCCGAAAGACCTGACGCAAGGTGAGCACCGCGCAGGTGATCATGGGACAGGAAGGCGCGGATGCTAGGGATGTTCGGGCGGAGTTTAGTCAAGCAAGATCGTGCAACCGATCGTGACTTCATACTTCTTTGCTTGAAGCAGCTTTGGAGTTTGTTAGTTAAAGCAATGGACCGAAACCTCAGGGCACATTGAGCATAGCAGTCGACCCTGGGTCTTACGAAGTGAAAGATGCCTTCAGGCATGCTCTTGATTGTAGCTCTTCCCCATCCGGCTGCTTGATTGTTGAAGATTCGTTGCGAGACGGATAGCGTCCTCGAGGCATCAACGCGCACATTCAGCAAAAAGGTGCTTCAACCCAGTACACTTAAACCGGAAAGCCTTTCCCCCGCTTGATCTGCAGTGAGTTTGCAGGAGTGACAGTGGATCGGCTCGTACTCCGTAGGCAACCCTTCCCATCGCATGTCGTGGTCGGCAGGGTCGACTGCCAATGAGCAGGAGGCTTGTTTTTACTGCAACAAGGATGCAAAGAAGAGGTTTTGCTGCCCGCGCTGTACGGGGCCGGGCCAAGTTCCCGGCAAAGCATCTTACATGCTTTGCGACGTATGCCTCGCAGAGAGAGCCTGCCGCTATTGCCAACGCCGGCCTGAGCCACAGGACGCTTTCACCGACCCAGATCTTCAAAGCCTCCAACAAGGCATTGCTTCTTTGGAAGGTTCCACTACGCGGCAGGGTGACGAAGGCGAAGGCGGCCCTTCAGTTGCAGAGGCCGAGAGTGTGGCCGAAGCCTTGAGATCATGCCCTTCTTCTGCAAAGTCGCCGGATTTCTGGATTCTTGTAGAGATCTCCTGTGTCCTACTGTACCGGTCTCCTGCACGGCTAAAAGGCCTTCAGGAAGATGACTATGACGGGCGGCGGGAGCCCTTCTACCTCAGGCCCGGTGCCCCCGAGTTCCTCCGGGAAGTGTCGAGGTTGCCTCAAGCCCGCTTGGCGCTTACGACGACCATGCGCCCGGCTACTTATCAGCCGCTGCTGGACTGCTTGGCACAAGCAGCTTTTGGAGGCAGCACCTGGGATGAAGCCTCTTATCCTGTCTTTGACAACCGCGATGTCAAGTCACATCGCCAGTTTTCTGACGGCAGAGAAGCACCGGCGGTTGATGTGACCGGCATTAGACGGTACGCTCTTGATGTTCTAGGCCACGAGATGAAGCAGGAACACATAATTTTGGTGCAGAGCTTGAAAGAAGTTGTGTCGGAGGCATTTTGGTGGCCGAACGTGTTACTCATTCCTGCGATGCGGCCGTCGGATCTCCTAGTGGCTCCAGATGTGTTGAGGACTGAGCTGCAGCAAGCACTTCGATACCTCAAGATGTTGGACGGATCAGCTGACATCCGCCAAACCTTGTCGCAGGCACCCTGCAGCTTCGATAGGCCATGCAAGGATCTGGCACTTGACATGGATGAACGTCCGCCCTGGGCGAGCGAAGCTGATTACGCTGGACAGCCCGTGGCCAAGGATCAAGACGGCCTGGAGAAGGACAGTGGTGTGATTTCTGAGAGGACTCAGGGCTCAGACAGGCATGAGTGGCGGGTGCTCGGGCCATCGCAACGAGGCAAGTATGAGTGGAACGGTGTGCGATTTCATTCGTTTCCGGCGACATGCAACTCAAGATCCCGCTTCGAAGTGACCGTTGTGCAGGGGCTCGTCCGTCTTGGCTGGTCGACTGCGCATGGCTCGTTGGACCTGGGCAAAGATCGCGGCGAGGGGTTTCCCCATGTTGGCTACGGAGGGACCGGAAAGGTATGTGTCTGTGGAGCGTTCAGCAACTATGGCGAGTCCTTCGGCCAAGGAGACGTCATCAGTTGTGAGCTTTTTTTGAGTCAGGGCCAATGGGCTGCCGTTTTCGCTAAGAATGGCTCTGTGATGGGTGAAGTAGATCCGTTTGGCACACCCGGCTGTGCGGACGACATGTACCCCCACATCACCGGCAAGACATCTTTCGAAGTGAAAGTTTGCCTCACACCTGGAGACTTCAAAGCAAAGGGCAGTTAAAACAGAGGGCCGCACTCTTTGTATCAGAGCCTTCATGACACTGCCCAGAAAGCCATTCCCCTGACGAATCGGTAGAAAACTACACTGCGATGATGGTTGTTCAAAGTTCCTCGCATGTTTGTTTTCCTAAGCTTTTAAACTCCTGATGAGATACAAGCCTGAAGAGGAAAGGAACCCTAAACCCTAAACCCTAAAGCTGGTTTCCAAGGGATCCATGCACTGCGCAAGGCGCCACCGGTAGAGCCTCGGGAGAGGCATGGGTCCAGTTCGCATCAGAGGCAGGAATCCGGCCTCAGTGGCTGCAAAGGGTACTTGGGAGTTTCCGAAAACAAGGGGTACCTTATTTTGGGGTCCTTATAATAGGGATCTATTTATGGTACTATATTAGGGTCCCCTATTTTCAGAAACCCCCATTTTTCGGGTACTGCAGGGGGCAACAGATCCAAAAGTGCAGTTGGCTGATTCGCTAAGCACTGCACCGGCCCTTAGAAGATGCCACACCCTTACTTTGAAGCCCTGGGGCCTGGGCCATGGAGGTTAGGGTTTAGGGTTTAGGGTTTAGGGTTTAGGGTTTAGGGTTCAGGGTTTAGGGTTTAGGGTTTAGGGTTTAGGGTTTAGGGTTCTGGGGAACAGTCTGGTTTAGAGTCAGCCCTATGTTTGATGAGGGGCCTGCATGCTTTATGGCATACAACGGCCGTTGCACAGGGTCCAGAAGTCGTCCAGTCTGTGGGGTCTTTGCAATGCTGGGCCCGAACCTTGTTGACATCGCCAGTATATGCGCTGCGACTATGCACTAAAGCTGAGCAGCTCAAGCAATTGCCTACCTTGACACCGGAAGTTGTTACCACTTTAGTTCACGTGCTTTCGCACTATCTGCACGTTCACAGTCACGACACCTGACCCTCTCGTTGCAGTCCTTACTGGTGTTCCTCGTTGCTGCCACTCCTGCTGTAATGATAGCAATGACAACTAGCAACGAGCACGCCGTCAACCAGTAACAGCAGCAAAAGGAGCAGCAGCAACAGAATCCTGCTTTTAGTGCGGATGCTGGACACCCACCCTGTAGCTTCATGTCCGGTAAGCTGGGTGCAGGAAATCGCTGCCCAAGCCCGCGCTGGCAAGGACTTACCAGGGATTCAGGAATTGGGTAAGTCCCTTGCTGGTGGTGTCCCGATGCTTGCACCCCCTGCCCCCCGGCCACCCATCAAAACGGAATGCTGTGCAGTCGATGGGTTTTTGTCTGCATGCTGCTTTGGCATTACCAGGAATGCGATTTGACTACCCGGAAGCTTCACACGACTAGCTCTTGAAGCCATCCTGCCTTTATCGCATTGATAATTTGTAAAGCAGAAAGAATAGCCAAAGCTCCGTAGTGTACACAATGATTAGTTGTTGATGCAACTAGAAAGCAACTGTGACGAACAACCGACAGTATCAGCACCTTGTGTACGTTTGGCTGGCTTTCTGATAAGCACGATTGATCCCTAGATAGACTTCACTTCACGGTGCTCTCCGCAACTCAGACAGTGTCTGAACACTTGGATGCTCCCAGGATCGCCAGATGATCGGCACCCGCTACATTGAGGCCGCGCGATCTTGCAGAGCTCGATTGCCGGGCCGGGCATACGACTTCGTTTTCATCGTCCTTTGTCCTACAGCACTTGGAGTTTTACCCCGGTCCGATGCTGTTGCTCCTGGCCTCCTGGCACACTGCCCTGTCTTTAGGAGCAATGTGTTGTTTTGGTAATGTGACTTTTGTTGCTCCTTTTTCCTGTGCATACTCTTACCAGTACACAGACAACCTTGACCATTCTGAGGATGATAATGTTACAGGATAGCGCCTCCTTGAGACTGCGTAGCGTTGCGGGCCTTCCGAACTTCGGAGCTCGTCATTGCTGGGGTTGAATCGACTGATATAGGGGCCTAAACAATTACCAATGCTATTTGAGGGGGCTCCTTATTACATTTGCAGCATAATACACCCCAAACCCTATTCTAATTATTATAAGGCCCCGACATTAGTGCTGTGCCCTGGCAGTCATGTATTGAAAGATCCTCCGGTCGTGGAGCCCCGAAGCAAGTCAAATGTTAGTCGCATCCCACATGACATTTTGGGACCTGCATCGGAAGCAGCGAAGCGAGAGATCTTCCAAAAGCACTGCCGCCTGGCTAAGAGCAAGAACCTACTGACTGAAACTGCCGTGTGCTATCCACGGCAGTTCAGGCGATTACTTATGCTTATAATTACTGTCTTGAGTGGTATCCTGTATCTTCCTAGGCACTTACACCGGTGTTGAAAGTCCTGCTGGACAGTATGTTGACTTGCCCATGATTTCCGAAAGCAGTGTTCAACCCGGACTCTCGGCTGAAGGTTCGTTTGTAGATAGGAATTACATGTGCAGTTACCGTGCTCACGGCCGTAAGCCGTAACCACATTGACATGCAACAGGTAGAATAAAGTTACCTCGTTGGTTCTACTCGTATCCCTCAGCCCTAAGCCCTTACAGAGGTATAGTTACTTCAATTCCCTGAGACTCCAAGTACACTTTGGCAGGTCTTTCCATCGACTGCACATGAGGCAGCCAAGGCGAGCTCGCGCCCGACGCAGGCATGAAGAGGGCGTTTTGACGAGAGGGCAACTTCTGGAGCCCTAAATCCCAGATGTTCCAAGCTTTACGAAAATGAAACGTTCAGGACCAAACGAAGAAAGCATTGGTTCGTGGGATTGTCTGGCCGGCCCTTAAGGAAGTCATTTTTAGTCTTTTTGATTTTCTGAGACTGTGCCTGACAAAGCGGGGGTTTAGGGTTTAGGGTTTAGGCTTTCACAATGTGAAAGCCAGATCGAACTTGCAAGAGAGTCTTGCTAGGAGTTCGGGAAGTTACTCAAGTGCTCTCTTGTCCACAATCTCAGGACCATGCAAACGAGGCGCTGTGGGCGTGGGGGGGTGGACAGAGGGGGAGTGGCGGGCCGGTTTTGGGAATTCCATATGGGGTTGGAAGGGTGAGGTTAGGGCTTTAGGCTTCTTCATGAGGTTCTCAAGGAAAGGCACTGCTGTATGGGGCCCAGAGTGCACAGCATGACTCTGTGCACCCTCGTTCTCAGGACCACGCAAAAAGGAGGCGCTGCGGGGTGGGTGGGCGCGCGGGCGGGGGGGGGTGGGCGGGCGTGCTGAGATTTGTTAATTTGCGGCTGTGGATGGTTGTGGTCTCATCCGCTTTGGTCTTTCGGGCTGCCGCTCAATGCTGGGTTCAAGGTCAGTACACTAACCTACTATAGATCGATATTCCGTCTTGCAGCTGTCGAAAGGCGGAAATCTTAAGATTCCCTACTTCGGTTTAACCTGCCACATACGTGCGAGGCCGCTCAGGTGCCATGCCTCAAGTCCCATGCCCCGAAATCTGGGTGCCTACTTGGAGGTTCATGGGTAGTTATAAGTAGGGTTATAAGTCCCCCAATATGGGTTATGACTATAGTTACCCTACTTATAGCCCCACTTATAACTACCCATGAACCCCCAAGTAGGTTATAAACCTTGGCATTCCCAAGACTGAATCCCCTTAGGCCTCTGAGTGTCTTCGTTTTGCACCAAGCACACGGAGAACCCAACGGCTTGTGAGACTCGATCTCCTGATGCCCTGAGCAGAAAATCACGGCACACCAGAGCAGAAGCTTGATGTAATTCCGCCTCATGTCCTCTCGCAATCCGTGACCGCTCGACTAGAAGTCCTCACCACTGAGTCTTCACCCCTGCGGCCCTGAACCCTTCAAGCCTACGGCGCTAAGCGCTCCAGCCCTGCAGAGCGAAGCTCTAAATGGGAGTTTCCGAAAATTAGGGGTACCTTATTTTGGGGTCCTTATTATAATGGTCCTACTATTTAGGGTACTATATTAGGGCCCCCTATTTTCTGAAACTCCCAAATCGGAAGGAGCGAGGAGTCCGCGGAGCACCATCAGCGATGCCAGCCCAGCAGATGCAGGTAAATCAAGCGTTGGCAGGTCGGGACCTGTGCAGCACGATTTTTTAAAAAGCAGGTGTGACTTTATGCCAGGACTCTAGCCCCACGTAAACCTGGAAATCTACAAGTGAGCTTTCAGATCGTATGTTTCTCTGGATTCGGCACAACCTGCGAAAAGGTTTGTTTGCAGGACCTGCAAAAGGGGCTTTGGATATTTTTGGGTTTGGGGTCGCATCAAGGTTCGTGCACGTGGACCTTCAGGCTTGGGGAGATGAAGGCTAAGGACAGTTTAAGGCTTAAGGGTTTCTAGGGGCTTCGGGGTTCGCTTCTTAATAAGCTATGCTGGAGGACTCGAACGGCAAATTAGTGCGATGGCGCATGGCATGCTGCATCTTTCTTTTCGGAGACACGGGGCTCGCATTCGTGGCGTGTTGGGGATGTACAGTAAGTAGGGCTCGCAGAACTTGCAGGGTTTGAGTTGGTGAGCTTTGGGACGGACTGCTGTTCGTGGATCGCGAGGCCATGGGTTCCGCAAGGCTGAGCGAGGTTGTGCAGGTGGGCACAGAGCCCCAGCCGAAAAAGGCACGAAAAGGACCCTCTAGTGCTCCTCTCAATACTCCGTGTTAAAATATGGTAGTATTCTGCCCAAGGCGCCTATTCAACTACTCTTCTGTCTGGACTGCAGGTGCTTTGGGGTTCCCTGCAGGGCTCCCTGCAGGAACGCCGGAGATTGACTGGAATCTGCAACCTGGCAAGGTCTTACTTACTTACTACAGGGAGGTTTGCTGCCACAATTCCGATAGGAGTCGTCCGGGGGTGGCCCTCACCAAGGCCCGGAGAACCCAAACCGAATGCGACCGATCGGCATCGTCTCACACCCAGGAACCCGTGTCCGAGACAGCAGAGCACCAACTCCAACCCGAACATGTGATCAGAGAGCCCTGAACTGCTAGAGGCTGGACCGCATAAACCTGAAAGACGCGCCTAGGTATGCTGCGACGCTGAGCTGGTATGCGGCAGCAGCGCAGAACGCTGCGTGTCTGGGCTGCAAGTCCTGGGACAGAACTGCAGCTTGTTCTATACTAATCAGGGCTCCGAATGCCAGCGTGTAAGAGAGCCCCGAACCAAAACGCAGAAAATAGAACGAGGGGGACTGAGGAGAACAGGTCGTTCTCGGTCGTTCTCGCTGCAATAAGAAGGAGCCTTGGTTCTGACTCTGCAGATCTGTGCCTTGTCCACGGAACATCTGGCTCCATCTTCTTCCTTGGTAACGTACATGACTATAGTAACTATAGTAGAGTCTCATTGAACCTTCCCCACCATCTAGGCCCCGAATTCTCGTCATAGCACCCGACGCACAGACGAAATGATGAACCCCGAAGGAAGCGCTGGCGCGGTCAGCTTATCGAAACCCCATCAAAGCCGTAGCGTGCATGAAGCTCACCAACAAGACCAAAGACAGGTGTTGGTTACATCGTATCGCACTGTCTTGCGTGGTATGTACGTGTAGGTATGTGTATATATATATATATATATATATAAACAGATATATCTATAATTATGCATACACGCACATAGAAATATGCTATACGTATGATACCTATTCCAAAGGATATGCTATATGGCATACTGATAAAGCTAGACGGACTGGTTTAAGTGCCACTTATCAGCTCGAGACCTCCCGCGACTCCAAGGACCGTCGGGGCCGCCGTCCCCGAGGCCGGCATGCCCTCCCTGCCAGGGGCCATGGCTCCAGAGAAGAGCACGGCTTGAGGCTCAGTTTCAAGGGAGTTGAAAACAGGCGATGTCTTGGGGTTTGAACTTGTTTGTCACAAGACTTCTTGCGGGCATGCGTGCCGCAGAAGCACGATCATGCCAAGCTTGAGTGTAAACAGTCTTTGAAGACCAGTTAGAGGCCTCAGCAACGGCTGAGGCAGGTGAGGGTGAAATGAGGCCGATGACGACAGTGATGGCTGGCGACAGTGTCTGCGATGATGCGGCATGTCTCTGATGATCGTGATGAGGATAGGGATGGCTTCAGATATGTTGGCATTGATGCAGACGATGCCCGATGATGATGACGCGGCTGTTGATAACTATGCCGGTAACGATGGCAAAGTTGATGCGGTTCCTGTATCTGTTATCCATGCCGACGAGCAGTCTGGTGCTGAATTCTAGGAGTGCATTTAGTTTGGATTTTGGATGTGATGTGAATGAAGCTTTGAGCAGCACCTCTGACTTCTTTGTGGTATCGAAGTTACGGCAGAGCGCTAGGAAGTACTGGATTTCAAGCGTGAGATAGCGGAGCGGACACCGAGCGACATTGGTAGAACGTGCAAGGACCGCTTCAGTCCATACTGAGCCGTGGCTCATAGGAGGAAGCACAAGGCTTTCAGAGAAGTAGCCATGAGGGGTTGACACGAAACTCGGGTCTCCGGGCGCGCTAGAATGGTGCGTGCCTTGCAGTGGGCTCGTCTAGCACGGACGACTTCAAGAGCGTTGTCTCCACACAACTTTGGTTCAGGAGAGGTGTAACGAAAGATCCCACGTAGGGTCGTAGAGCCTCCCAAAATGTTGCCCTCTAGCAGCACATACCGCGCGGCAGCATGATGCTTCTTGTAGGAAATCAGGCGACAGCACCTCCAAGTTTTGTGGGACACGCCTTTTGGGACGGAAGCCCGAAACCCTGAAAGAAGCAAAGCTTTCGCTGTGTACATCAGCTCAAAGGATTTCCCTTCACTTAGGACCATAAGACCATATAAGACCCCAGTCATTGAGCTCTTAGCCAAGAGCCCCATGCCAGACGAAGGCCTGAACTGACTCGCTGTAGCAGTGTTTGTCGATGTTGGCCCGTGCGAAGCGAGATGAGCCCGACATCAAAGCCAAATGCCCTTGTGCTTGGGATGGCGGAAACAAGACGGTGCACGCCGCAGAAAAATCACGGATGCCAGCCGCTACAAACCTCGAGTCACACTAACAGCCCAAGGAGTTGCCTACTTCCTCCAAGCATAGGTCAACTATCCCTAAGAGCAGAAAGACAGACTAGCAGTGACTAGCAGATGGCGACTAGATGCCCCTTTCCGAAATCCGAGGGTCTACCCACATTGTTTGCGCCGCTTGACTTCCCTGGTATTGACTGCTGTAGTAGTGGTAGTGGTACAGTAGCACCAACCGTAGAAGTAGTGTAAGTGTAAGTGGAAGTGCACTCATGGTGGTAGTGATGGTAGTAGTAGCAACAGCTATAGCAGAAGCAATTCAGTAGCAGTAGCAGTAGCAGTAGCAGTAGCAGCAGTAGTAGTAGTAGTAGTAGTAGTAGTCGTCCTCGCAGTCGTAGTAGTAGTAGTAGTAGTAGTAGTAGCAGTAGCAGTAGCAGTAGCAGTAGCAATGGCAGTAGCAGTAGCAGTAGCAGTAGCAGTAGCAGTAGTAGTATAGTACTAGTCGTCGTCGTTGTTGCAGTGGCAGCCGTAGTGCTAGTGAGCGAGTGCTCCCTACTTGCGCTAGTCGTAGTAGTAGTAGTAGTAGTAGTAGTAGTAGTAGTAGTGGCAGTCGTACTCGCAGCTGTAGTCATAATCGTAGCCGTAGACGTAGTAGCGGTCGTCAAGGTCCTAGCTGCTCCTTCGGCTTCTGTCGTTTGTATACTGCTTCTTGTACTCATGCCAGTACTGGTTCTGCAGCTGTTGCTGCTGCCGCTGCCGCTGCCGCTGCCGCTGCTGCTCCTGCTGCGGCTGCTGCAGCTGCTGCTGCGGCTGCTGGCACTGCTGCTGATGCTGCTGCTGCTGCCGCTGCTGCTGCTTTGCTATCCTACCACTAGCAATCAGCTGCAGCAGCTGCTGCTGCTGCCTCCTTCCATTTCAATTTCGTTTCTGAAACCAGCACTGCAGACTCACAAATGTTTGGTTCCTGTTTTGCAGATTAAGAATTCCAACAACACACGTAACGTGGCTGAACGCTCCCCACCTTGTCTTGGTGTCTGCGGCTCAAAGCGACAAACAGATCTCCCTGTCGGGCTACAGCCGCGGGAGGCCGCACCAAGCGACGCGGCATCGAAGTGAAATGGGTGCTTCGCAGGGGCTCCAGGGCTGAAGCGAGATGGGAGTTTCAGAAAATAAGGGGTACCGTATTTTGGGGTCCTTATAGTAAGGACCCTACTATTTAGGGTACTATATTAGGGTTCCCTATTTTCGGAAACCCCCAGATTTGGGGAGAGGCGGAGTTGCCTCTCATTCTAGCCAAGCCTTTCTTGGAATCGCTGTTGAAACTAGTATCAAGAGGTTACATTCAGCGATTGCAAGCAGTATTCCTTCTGATTCTCGCCTATGGGGCCGCCACCCGGCCTCCCTCACTACAATGTCTGTACACTCACAAGAGGAATCTTCCTCTCTCCTCCTACTTATGATCGTCGTCATCTTTGTCTTCATTAGCACCATTGTCGTCGTCGGCATCATCATTTTCAATTATCGGAGCAACCGCACTAGCTTTCCTCAGCAGATTGAACTGCAGCCATGCTACAGTCTAGTGGCGAAGGTATCAGCATTGCAGACAAAGTAAAGCGAGTCCCATTAATTATCTAGTTTTCAGAAGGAGCGATCTTGATAATGGAGGTCACACAGACGAAACGCCTGCTTTCAGTCGCTATTTCGCAACTATTCCTCATGGGCATCTGATGTCTCGAAGTTGTGACTGGGGTGCTCAGGAGATGACGGGATTTCGCGACATGAAGCGACCAGGTCGGAGCTGCTCAGTCTTCTCAGGGTCCAAGGCACATGTCATGCCTACTTACCTAGTGGTGCACTTCGGACAAACTGGCCAGAACACGGGCCTCTGTTGCTGCCAGCTGCTGTCGCAGAGGGCTCATCTTGCTCGCGGCACACAATCGTGACACTAGCTAAACCAGCCGAACTTGCTTGGAGATAAGTAGGGTTATAAGTCCCCTGATTAGGGTTATAATTATAGTTACCCTACTTATAACCCCACTTATAACTACCCATGAACCTCCAAGTGGGATGTGAGGAGGTATCGACCGAGTCCTCGGAATGGGATGTGCAGACCGTCAGCTCCCTGAAAGAGCAGAGACCCCACCGTCTCTCCGACTCCTCTTTGTCAAGGCTTTTGGGCCCCTCCGTCGGTAATATAGTATAGTATAGTAAAGTATACTATACAAGAGAAGAATAGTATAATATAGTATAATGTAGCATAGTATAGTATAATATAGCCTAGTATAGTATACAATAATATAGCCATTGAAGAGGCTGAGAGTCCCCAAGCCAAAGCCAGGCCTGCGGCACTTTCTTCTCACCTGGATGGGGCCTCAGCGAGGGAGTGTGGCATTTCAGCTTGTGCTTTGCTTTCGGAAGCGAGCGATCCGAGCAGCAAAGCAAAGCTGTAAGAGCTTCGCTCAAGAGCTCTATGGCTCTATGGATTTCAGATCTAGCAGGGAGCAACTACGTTCCACCTAGCACTTGGCTTGCTGCTTGGTCGTGCTCTCATGGTTCTACTGCACAACCTCTCATCTTGCTTGCTTCGCAGGTTGACATACTCCAACTGGAACGGGCTGTTGCGCACAAGAAAGACCTGAAACCTGAATTCTCGACCTTGGATGCGCCGCTGAGGATTGCAACGCTCCTGTTTGTGCATGGCCCAGCGCAGCCAGGGTTAACACTGACAGAAGCAACAAGGCCAAGAAGAACACAAAAATATCTATCGTCTATCGCATACCACGGTGAGGCCCATTCACCTCAGCTTTCCGATTGGCCCCTGCAAGTGATTCATGTTTCTTGGTTTAAGGTCCGCAGTCGGGTTCCCCGGTCAGCTCTCAGATCCTGAGCCTCCGCATGCCAAGAAGAATCCCACGACCCGGAGTGGCCAGGGGAAGAGTCGCCGACCCCGAACACTCAGGAACACTGCATCCTGAACAAGACTGAACGCACTGGAAGAGATTGTCATGTCAGCACCTAGCACCGTGCATATGTGCATGCCAGGGGGTTGGCTCGAGACACCCCGATTCCGAATCAGGTGCTGCCCACGGTGTTCGTGGCTCCAGCCCCGTCTGTGCAGAGACCTCTGCAAGGACGCGCAGGCGGCCTTGAGTTGGGTGAGGGTGATCACAACGTGCTGCCACCGTCACGACACCGGTACCGCCACGACAGCTGCAGTTCTTCTTGCTTGGTGAAGCTGCTACTAGCGAGAGGGATGGCTGCTGGTAAGTCTTGGGGAGTATTCGGCGATGAACTGCGCAAGTGCACTGAAAGAATCCGTATATGGGGCCAGGCCTCTGCAACTGTTTTTTCACGGCGGAAGCCGAAAAAAGGATGGCATCCTGTGTCGCACCGCCACCATGGCCAGGACTTTGCACAGCAAAACACAAGCATCCCGCGTCACCCTACTCGGCCGCAACCTTTGTACATCATGTGCTCTGCGCATCGAAGGCACAGCTCTACATGCTCTGGCCCTGGAGGCTCCAACAGAGTTCCAGGCCGACAAAGGGGGGGGGGGGCGTTGCGTGCAACTAGTTTTGCTGAGATAGCCAGGTCTCAGCGAGGGTGTAGAAGAGAAGCATGGCATGTGCTTCACCGATCTGCGCCGCGGAATTCCACAGGGAGGTCGCTGCTATCTGATTGCATGATTCAGCGGCTGTGGAAACGCCGAACACTTGCTAACGGTGCATCGTCACGGCTTATAAGTGAGGCCCTTTGGGCGAGGAAGCCGTCACTTCACCTTTGAAAAATCAACCAGCTGTATGCAAAAGCAGACGGCAATGCCTCCAAGTTCTTAGCGCAGGGTTTGGCATAATTAACATGGAGAGCTTTCTCACCATGTACGAGGGCACGCGACTCATGCCAGAGTTGCAATCTGTGCTACGTCACGGGGAGTTCCGTCATCCTTACTTCCTGAAAGTGCCCCTGCAGTGTCTCCCCACGTGCGCAGGCTCAGATGTTCGGGACGATTGAGTTTTCTTGAAAACAAGCTTTTGTTTGGTGCGCGCAGGCAACTCAGCCAGAGGGTGAAGGCCGGCTCCCCACGATCCTCTGTAATAGCACACGAGCGAAAGCGATATTGTTGGTTCTTCCGTTCAGATTGATCGTCGGCGTCATCGTCGCTGTAGTTAGTGGTAGTTGTAGTCGTAGTCGTCGTCGTCGTCGTCGTCGTCGTCGTAGTCGTAGTCGTAGTCGTAGTCGTAGTCGTAGTCGTCGTCGCAGTCGTAGTCGTCGTTGTAGCCGTAGTAGTAGTAGTAGTAGTAGTAGTAGTAGTAGTAGTAGTACTAGTAGTAGGCGCCCCCCCCTACCAACTACACTTGCTTAAAACCATCTTAAGAGCACATCCGTTTTACTCGGTATTTACAGCACTTTCGTCATGTACGATCATCATAAGAGGCCTCAAAATGGTGGGGGGGTGGGGGGGGGATGAT